>JAXCGZ010001997.1:0-40000 GCA_037179515.1 Halocaridina rubra | reverse complement strand
AATATATATATATATATATATATATATATATATATATATATATATATATATATATATATATATATATATATATATATATACGGTTATGGTTACTCTACGGGGAAGTTTCTATTTCCCTTGCTATGTACTACTCTATGGAGAAGTTTCCATTTCCCTTTCCTTCGTTACACTAAGGGGAAGTTTCCAATTCCCTTGCTATGCATTACTCAAAGGGGAAGTTTCCATTTCCTTTTCTTTTGTCACACTATGGGGAAGTTTCCATTTTCTTTCCTTCTTTTATGGTTATTAAGCAGTTACACTGGTGGGACTTTTTGCTTTCTTTCCTTCCGTCGCCCCTATATGGAGATCCACTTTGGGATTTTGCTAGGTACTACCCCCTCCTTTTTTGCTACCCCTGCATATCCACAGCAAGATAGGTCCTGGTTATACCTACGGTGGTCCCGAACAATCTTTATTTTTTTTTTTTAAACCTTTATTTCCATTATACAATGGATATTTGGGAGGCCACCGGGCAAGGGGAGGGTGCAGTAGCATCATTTCTATTGCCTCTCCCACCCACGTTTCTCGGCTGTCTAAAAGGCTATCTCTCCATATCCCCCTCCCTTGACACCAATCCCCCAGACACTGACTCCGTCTGCAATTCGATTCTGCATTCAAAATACTCTTTGAGTAGGTAGGTTCTTGGGCCGAAAAAACGGCCTACGTGTGAGTCACAATTGCAGAGATACTAGATATTGCGTCTCGGCACGAACTCTAGCCTATGCAAGCACACAACAAAGATGCCAAGCATACACTGTATCTGCAAGTGCTTGCAGTTTCTCCAATGGGTACAAGGGGAAGAGTGTGCGAAATTGCAGGTCAGGCAGCCTGAATATTAAGATAAGAGTTGTTAATATTGGTCTACACCATTCAGATCGTTATGCCAAGATGCTTGAGATGTTGCTGAGTAACTGATAGAGTATCTACAAGACGTTAGTGTATGTGTGTGTTTATTTGTTAGTGTGTGTTTGGGGGGGGGTACCTAATTGTGCTTACGGGAAAGAGCCCCAAGCTCGTAAGTTCCTGTCTAATGGTCTGTTCCATTTTGTTCTTAGTCATACTTATCCTTAAAACTATGGATTGAGTTAGCATTAACTACCTCCTCGCTTAGCGAAGTCCAATTATCATCTAATTCTAGACTAAAAAAGTACTCCCTTACATCCTGCGAAGAAGTTTTCTTACGAAGCTTCGAACTATGGCCTCTACTTTTACCACTAGCCATATCAAAATATCGAACCCTGTCCACTCTGTCATAACCATGAAGGAATTTAAAAACGTCACCATATCCCCCCTCAATCTTCTAGCTTTGAGTGATGGTAAGCTCAGATTTCCTTTCAAGACTCGATTACTACCCAGCTTAAAATCTGCGTTATCATGTGTAACACTAACATGCAAAAACTCTTCTGATAATGATACTAACTCACATTTATTATTTAGCAAATTACTAAAACAAAATTTAATAGTCAAAATACCCTAAGTCAACATCTTATAAAAACTTGGGCTTCATTCATTCAGTTATTATTAAAAATATAGACAAGAGGTCTATATAATAGCTACCCTTCACTCTATTTTCACTAGTAATTCTAAAAAAAAAAAAAAAAAAAAAAGGATTCGCATCCTTTATCATTAACAGTTTCTCTTGAAAATTCGAAAATCCAGTTTGAACTTGTGTAGGGCCACTGATACTGAGTCCCCTTATCCTTCATTGCGTGGGTAAAGGTATACCTTTTACATTCGAAATGTACGTAAATCTATCATACAAGTGGGGTAGAGGAAATATCAAATCACAGTCACAGAGGGCTAGCTTCCCCACTTGAAGCAGCACCTCGGCCGTACCCTAGCAGGAGGGATGGTACTACATTGACTCTTAAAGCATTTACATAAATGACATCTATTAATGCTCTCAGCAACGTCTACATACCCTCTCAGACTTTATGTCTTTATCCCTATCCTTTTCTTTAACGAGTCTCTCGATTGCCCTCCACAAGCAACCCCCTCTCTTTCACCCAAGTGGGTCGCAGTCAGTGTTGCCATCAAAAATTTCAGTTCCCGCTAGCCAGGGCCCTAAAAACTGCTAGATTTGGGCTTGGAACAGCTAGATTTACAGGATATTCTACACAGCTTAAAAAAAAAGTCAACGCTAAGCTGTACGTACCTTGTGTACTTACCTAATTGTTATTATATGTGTGTGTGATTACCTAATTGTGATTACCTAATTGTGTTTACAGGAAAGAGCCCAAAGCTCGTATCTTCCCGTCTCCTGATCGGTTCCATTTTATACTTAGTGATACTTATCATACCTGTCCTTAAAACTATGGATTGAGATAGCATTAACTACCTCCTCGCTTAGCCAATTCCAATTATCAACTACTCTTACACTGAAAAAGTATTTCCTTACATCCTGCGAAGAAGTTTTCTTACGAAGCTTCAAACTATGACCTCTAGTTCTAGAGCCAGCCATATCAAAATATCGATCCCTATCCACTCTATCATAACCATGAAGGAATTTAAAGACTGTCACCATATCCCCCCTCACTCTTCTAGCTTCGAGTGATGGTAAGTCTAATTCCCTCAGCCTCTCATCATAACTGAGATTGTGTATTTCTGGCACCAGTTTCGTGGCATGTCTTTGAACTTTTTCAAGCTTAGCTATGTGCTTTTTCAAGTGCGGATTCCAAAAGGGGGCTGCATATTCGAGTTTTGGCCTCACATAGGTTACATAAATATTTCTGAACATTTCCTTGTCCATGTGCCTGAAGGCTACCCTTACATTTGATAAGAATGCATATGCTGCCCTTACTATGCCATTTATATGTATTTCTGGAGACAAATCTGCCAGTATGTTTACTCCTAGATCTCTCTCATTTTCTGTCTCTTGAAGTTGTACTCCAGCCACCGAGTAGTCAAGCTTGGGCCTTCTTGCACTTGTACCCATTCTCATTACCTGACATTTTGAAGTATTGAATTTCATTAGCCACTTTTCTGACCACTCATGCAGATTATTTAGATCCTCCTGAAGTTCTCTACCATTGTTCTCGTTTTTTACTTTCTTCACAATCTTTGCATCATCTGCAAACATATTCATGAATGAATTTACAGACTCTGGTAGGTCATTTACATATATACAAGGAACAAAAGTGGCCCTAAAACTGAACCCTTTGGAACTCCACTGTGTGTGTGTGTGTGTGTGTGTGTGTGTGTGTGTGTGTGTGTGATTACCTAATTGTGATTACCTAATTGTGTTTGTGTGATTACCTAATTGTGATTACCTAATTGTGTTTACGGGAAAGAGACCAAAGCTCGTATCTTCCCGTCTCCTGATCGGTTCCATTTTATACTTAGTGATACTTATCATACCTGTCCTTAAAACTATGGATTGAGATAGCATTAACTACCTCCTCGCTTAGCCAATTCCAATTATCAACTACTCTTACACTGAAAAAGTATTTCCTTACATCCTGCGAAGAAGTTTTCTTACGAAGCTTCAAACTATGACCTCTAGTTCTAGAGCCAGCCATATCAAAATATCGATCCCTATCCACTCTATCATAACCATGAAGGAATTTAAAGACTGTCACCATATCCCCCCTCACTCTTCTAGCTTCGAGTGATGGTAAGTCTAATTCCCTCAGCCTCTCATCATAACTGAGATTGCGTATTTCTGGCACCAGTTTCGTGGCATGTCTTTGAACTTTTTCAAGCTTAGCTATGTGCTTTTTCAAGTGCGGATTCCAAAAGGGGGCTGCATATTCGAGTTTTGGCCTCACATAGGTTACATAAATATTTCTGAACATTTCCTTGTCCATGTGCCTGAAGGCTACCCTTACATTTGATAAGAATGCATATGCTGCCCTTACTATGCCATTTATATGTATTTCTGGAGACAAATCTGCCAGTATGTTTACTCCTAGATCTCTCTCATTTTCTGTCTCTTGAAGTTGTACTCCAGCCACCGAGTAGTCAAGCTTGGGCCTTCTTGCACTTGTACCCATTCTCATTACCTTACATTCTGAAGTATTGAATTTCATTAGCCACTTTTCTGACCACTCATGCAGATTATTTAGATCCTCCTGAAGTTCTCTACCATTGTTCTCGTTTTTTACTTTCTTCACAATCTTTGCATCATCTGCAAACATATTCATGAATGAATTTACAGACTCTGGTAGGTCATTTACATATACAAGGAACAAAAGTGGCCCTAAAACTGAACCCTGTGGAACTCCACTACTAACTCTTCTCCATTCAGACACTGAGAGTCTTACTCTAACCCTCTGTTCCCTTCCTTCTAAGTAAGTTTTTATCCATTCCAAAACATTTCCACCTATTCTAGCCATTGATTGCAGCTTCCTAATAAGTCTCCCATGTGGAACAGTGTCAAAAGGTTTCTGGAAGTCTAGGAATATGCAATCTGCCCAGCCCTCTCTTTCCTGTAAGATTTGGCTTACCTCATCATAAAATTCTAATAAGTTTGTTACTGTTGATCTACCTTCTCTGAAGCCATGTTGCCTCACTGACAAAAAGTTGAAGGATTCCAAGTGAAGAGAGATATGTTTCCTTAGTAGTTTCTCCATAACTTTGCAAACTATGCTGGTCAAGGAAACTGGTCTATAGTTCAAAGCCGTATCCCTCCTTCCCTTTTTGAAGATAGGTATCACATTTGCTTGTTTCCAGCATCTTGGAATCTCCCCCGACTCCAGTGACTCCTTAAATATGATACTTAGTGCCATTGATATTTTGTTTGTGCATTTTTTAAGCACATGAGGGGATATGTCATCGGGACCTGTAGCTTTATGAACATCTAAATCCATCAGCGCTTTGCATACCTCTGTGGCTGTAAGGTTGATGTTCTCTAATACCGGCCCTTGAGCTTCTATCACTGCTATCTGAGGGGGTGGGGTATTTTCTACTGTAAATACTGACTGAAACTCCTTGTTCAGTTCTTTGCAGATCTCTTCATCCGTCTCAGTAATGCTTCCATCCGCTCTCTTTAGCCTTAAAACCTATTCTTTTACCTTCAGTTTTCCTCTGATAAAGCTGTGGAAAAGCTTGGGATTTTCTTTATCCTTCCTGGTGATGTCCCTCTCATAGTCTCTCTCTGCCTCTCTCCTTTTACTTAGGTAGTCATTTCTTGCTCTTTTGTAGGTTTGCCAGGCATTTATGTTTTTTCTCCTCCTATACCTTTTCCTGCATTTGTCTCTCCACTCCTTAGCTCTTTTACACCCATTATCGAACCATTTTTCTCTGGCATGAATTACACCTACTTTGGTGACAGGTATGCAGCAATCTACTATCTTCCCATATTTCTCACAAACGTCTTGTGTGCGTGTGTGTGTGTGTGTAAAAGTATATATAGTCTATATACATCTGCCAAAACTTGAATATGCAGCCCCCTTTTGGAATCCGCACTTGAAAAAGCACATAGCTAAGCTTGAAAAAGTTCAAAGACATGCCACGAAACTGGTGCCAGAAATACGCAATCTCAGTTATGATGAGAGGCTGAGGGAATTAGACTTACCATCACTCGAAGCTAGAAGAGTGAGGGGGGATATGGTGACAGTCTTTAAATTCCTTCATGGTTATGATAGAGTGGATAGGGATCGATATTTTGATATGGCTGGCTCTAGAACTAGAGGTCATAGTTTGAAGCTTCGTAAGAAAACTTCTTCGCAGGATGTAAGGAAATACTTTTTCAGTGTAAGAGTAGTTGATAATTGGAATTGGCTAAGCGAGGAGGTAGTTAATGCTATCTCAATTCATAGCTTTAAGGACAGGTATGATAAGTATCACTAAGTATAAAATGGAACCGATCAGGAGACGGGAAGATACGAGCTTTGGGCTCTTTCCCGTAAACACAATTAGGTAATCACAATTAGGTAATCACACAAACACAATTAGGTAATCACAATTAGGTAATCACACACACACACACACACACACAGTGGAGTTCCAAAGGGTTCAGTTTTAGGGCCACTTTTGTTCCTTGTATATATGTAAATGACCTACCAGAGTCTGTAAATTCATTCATGAATATGTTTGCAGATGATGCAAAGATTGTGAAGAAAGTAAAAAACGAGAACAATGGTAGAGAACTTCAGGAGGATCTAAATAATCTGCATGAGTGGTCAGAAAAGTGGCTAATGAAATTCAATACTTCAAAATGTAAGGTAATGAGAATGGGTACAAGTGCAAGAAGGCCCAAGCTTGACTACTCGGTGGCTGGAGTACACCTTCAAGAGACAGAAAATGAGAGAGATCTAGGAGTAAACATACTGGCAGATTTGTCTCCAGAAATACATATAAATGGCATAGTAAGGGCAGCATATGCCTTCTTATCAAATGTAAGGGTAGCCTTCAGGCACATGGACAAGGAAATGTTCAGAAATATTTATGTAACCTATGTGAGGCCAAAACTCGAATATGCAGCCCCCTTTTGGAATCCGCACTTGAAAAAGCACATAGCTAAGCTTGAAAAAGTTCAAAGACATGCCACGAAACTGGTGCCAGAAATACGCACTCTCAGTTATGATGAGAGGCTGAGGGAATTAGACTTACCATCACTCGAAGCTAGAAGAGTGAGGGGGGATATGGTGACAGTCTTTAAATTCCTTCATGGTTATGATAGAGTGGATAGGGATCGATATTTTGATATGGCTGGCTCTAGAACTAGAGGTCATAGTTTGAAGCTTCGTAAGAAAACTTCTTTGCAGGATGTAAGGAAATACTTTTTCAGTGTAAGAGTAGTTGATAATTGGAATTGGCTAAGCGAGGAGGTAGTTAATGCTATCTCAATCCATAGTTTTAAGGACAGGTATGATAAGCATCACTAAGTATAAAATGGAATCGATGAGGAGACGGGAAGATACGAGCTTTGGGCTCTTTCCCGTAAACACAATTAGGTAATCACAATTAGGTAATCACACACACACACACACACACACACACACACACACACACACACACACACACACACACACACATATATATATATATATATATATATATATATATATATATATATATATATATATATATATATATATATATATATATATATATATATATATATATATAATACACATGAATATTGGCACTGGATGTTAAAGAGGATGAGAATAAACTTTAGATTGGTTTTATGGAACTCGATACCAAATGTACAGACAGACAAATTCAATGTTTACCTTTATCATTATATAAAATAAAGAGCAGATCTTCATGGCCCTCGAATGATTCTGGCTCCTCCTACTCCTCCTCCTCCTTGTGAACTGCTGCTGCTGTTTGCAATGCTCCTTCAGTGGAAGTGATGTATGTCTCTTTCGTTCCAATCATATTCAAAACATCTGGTGGCACTTCATAATTAAAGCAGGTTTTTCCATGTCTTTTTAGCCCTGAACGTATTCCAAGAATAGCATTCATCATTTTCGTCTGCATTCTATTTCTTATCTTATTTTGCACAAGATTCATCTTGCTAAAAATTCTTTCAATCTCCGCATTTGAATGGGGTAGCACCAAGACAGATATTGCAAATCTTGCCAATTCCTTAAATGAGTTACTATTAGGTGAATCTCTATACTTGAAAACTTCATTCCAAAACTTAACAGTTTGACCAACTTCTTCCCATTTAATAAGAGTTAGGTCCTTCCACTGGTTATCAATAACCGTAATTTCAGAAGAGGAAACTTTTAATAGCTCCATCAATGGAATCATTTTTAACTGATAGCAACGACATGTACTGAAGAATATTAACATTATCTAGTAACCGCTGACGAATCTCTTTTATCAGTATGGTAATGAACTTGATGCATCGCTCTCTCATATTTTTTCTAGAACTTCAGAGAATCCTTTATGTTGCAGACTTTCAAATTTCTTTCTCAAACTGATAACCAAGGTATGGCTTGGGGTCTAGAAACTCGCTAATGTTACCTTCCAAAGGGTCAACTTTTGCAGTTGGTATTACAACTTTATTCACTAAAGATTTTACAAGCATCAACAGGTCATCAAGAAGTTTTGTTGGATCAGATTCGTTTGATTCAAACGATTTGTTAACTCTCTGGATGTCTTTCAATACTGGTAATAGAAACTTAAGGAAAGCAAGATTCTGACCATCATTATACATTTCATAAAGCATCTGTGCCATAGAACATCTTTCTTTATTACGCACAATGTCAAAGTGGCTTCTAAGTTCTAACCACTGATCATGGATTCTCTCTACAGCTGTTGCAATGGAAAGCCATCTGGTTTGGCATGATTGTACAATTTTTAATTGATCATGATTTCCATTAATTAGATTATAAATCTTCTGGTAAGCTGTCTGACGCAATGATGATCGAGAAAACCAGTTATAGGTTTCACTAATAATATAATCCAAATTTCTTGGAAGAACCTCGGCTGCAGCAGCAGAGACGGCCAGTTGTAGACAGTGGCATACACAACAAATCAAAACAAGTTTAGGGACCTGCACCTTCAACTGTTCATAGACGTCATTATTCACACCTACCATAACATTGGCATTGTCTGTTCCAAGGCCTTTCAGGTTCTTGATATTCAGTCCAAATCATGCAAAGTCTCTTTTATGGCAGCCATAATCCCACTTGCATTGCTTTCTTCTAATATTGTTAAGCTTAGAAAAGTAGACACTATCTGGTCTCTCATTTCGTCATGGTAAATTATTGCTATTCCAAGATATTTATTAATGCTGATATCTGTTGATTCATCTATCAGTAAACTAAAAGCACTATCACCAACCGAATTCTTTAAGTCACTCATGAAATGAGGATACAAAACATTTTTTTTATATAGCACTACACTTGGATCTCTTAATATTTGCCATCGATGCTATTTTGCTATCAGTGAAGCATGCCTTGCATAAATCATTCAAGAGATCGCAAGTTGATACTGAGGTATGTTCTGCAATAAACAATGCCATACACCTTTCTGCAATCTGAGATTCACTTGATTTTCTCAAAGGCTGAAATGGTATTGTAAGCTGTCTTGCATTGGATGAATCGGCATTTGCCCTGTGTTTTTTCGTTTTCCCATGAGCTCTCAAATCACATAACTCAGGCACAAGAACGCACTGACAAAGTTTACAATTAGGCACACTTTCACCACTTCCCTTCTTTTTTTTCAGTTAACCAATGTTTTAATTCTTGAATTTGAAGCCACTCCCTTCGAAATTTCTGTGTATATTGCATCTTGGGCATTTTGAATATAGATTCAATATACTGGTATAGTACCAGCAATCGTCAACCTCAATCAACAATGACTGCCTTGCATGGGTCCAATTACACTCTACAGATCGCCTGAGTCTCGACGTTGGCTGGCAGGGACAAAACGAACTTGAGTAGGAATCATGAGTGATGCACGTATGGTATGTTAGTTGGTAACTTTTTAGCGACTAGTACTTGGAAACACAAGCATCAAGTATCGAAAATTCTACTACAATTTGATTTTTGTGAATCGGATTGGAATAACATAATTAATGAGATGATGTGTTTTAGAAAAAAAAATCCAGAAAACCGCTAAGCAATTTTATACAAAGCTAAAATTTCCCGCTAGCCGCTAACCTCATTTTCTTCCAGCTAGATTTCAGCAAAAAGATCCAGATCTAGCGGGAAAACCGCTAAAATGGCAACACTAGTAGAAGTCATTCTCCCCCCCTTTTTTTTCTCTTTCGCTGCCACGCACTGCATTTACTTTCTCGCTCTCTCTACCTGCGACCCCCCATTCACTCCCCCATTTGCTGCACTCGTTTTCCCCCATCACTCTGAAGAAGTATGAGGATGGTGTCTCAAACCGCTCGTCTGGCTGCCTACTTGTCTTTGCCTACCGCCCTAGGTCTCTTCTTTACCCACCATCGAATGGAAAGTGGGTTGGAAGGGTACTACTTTAACCCTCCTTTTCAGTGCACCATCTACTCTGTTACTCTTCCCTGTTACAAACAAATGAGCAAAAATCCCGTTATATCGAACTGTAATAATCTTAATAACCATTGGTAGAGTCCCTGATTCTTCAGTGGATTTGCATACGCATATTTTAGGGGTAAATGATCGCTACGCATTAACAATGCCATAGCGGGCGCTCTATAAGCGAATCTGATGGGTCAGTCATTGCCTTCATCTTCTCACTAGGATACTACCTTACCAACCGTGACGTCACACGTGACAAAAAAAAAATAAAATCGGATTCGTGTTCGGTCATCCAGGTGATCTTATGCACCTTTCGGATAGGATCTAAGGCCCGGAAATGTTCATGTATTTATCAATAAACTTGCGGTAGTTTTTTTGAAAAGATCTAATATATTGCAAGTTCAGGGTGTAGAAAAAATCTCTCTGGCTTTTATTTTATTATGCAACATGGCAACTCCCGTGGACGACAATAGGTATCCTAAGTATTCTATTTCCCCTTGAAAAAATAACCCTTAGATAATTTTACACAGAGATTATTTCCTAAATGCTTCTCGTACTGAAATAAGATTTTGAACATGCTCTTCGAACGTTTTCCCAATTATTTTACCTTTACCCTTTCAATACTTAACCTAGCTAAAACAAGAAACGAACATCTACTCTTTTGACACTCTTCAAACGCAATTACTAGTTTTACTACTTCTTTAATCCTAACATAATCAGGGTATCATTATTTATAGTAGCTATTAGTACAAACTATCTGGTTCATTAATGGTTACAGAAAAGATACTTCTCTTAATTAACGATTCTGCAGAACCTGTATCTAACCAAGCAAAATGGTAGAGTCCTCCAACCTCACTTTCTACTTATAGTACCCCCATAACTCACTAGACAAGAATTACAAGGACTTAGCTATGTTAGAAGGTTGCCTCGGTGATGTCGGATACATCTGGTACTTGGGGAGAGTTTTTCCTTCTGCTTGGCCCTCCGATTTTCCTCCCCAACAACGTCGTCCCTACCGTAGAGTTTTTTCCTTTTGTATCTTTACCGCTTCACTATTCCTGGGATCAGTTCACTAAAGTTCAGCAACAAATAACACCTAGCTGGAGTGGTGATTCTCAAAGGACCTTTCACAGTGCTACTCACTGTGATGTATTCTTGAATTACACTTTAATCCTCTGTACTATTTCACTTATGCTGTATTCGTCTGTCCAATCACCGTGGCTCAAGCGGTGGCGTCCGCGACTTTTAGGCATCAGGTCGAGGGTTCGCGCCCCGTCATGGTCTGAGGTTAGCAAGGGCATGCACTCAGGGTAACGATTACATATGCCAAAACAAATCCTTCGCAAGAAGGCAACAGTCCTAGCCCTTGGTAGAAAAGGGAGTCCGTGACGTAAAACTGGAACAGAACCTTTGTACTATTTCATTTATGCAGTATTCGTCTGTCCATTCAGTGCTTTTCATCCTTAGTTTGAAGAACTCTGGTGCATTGAACATGGCTGGATATTCGAGGCCATTTATGTTTGCTCTGTCAAAGTATATGTGATGGTCTTTAATTTGGGGTGCCTTTTGTACTGGAGTACAGAGGTGGGGTATAACCCGCTTGGTTCTTCAATCATCTTATCTTCATCTTAAGTCGCTTTTCTGTTCGGGGCGACAGACTGTTCATTGAAGTCAGAGGGTATGCATGGTGTAGGTTTCCGCCGTTGTCTTGCCAGTTTGACCTCTTCTTCCGATGAGCTGTCACACTCAATATCTGCTTCTGTGTTACTTCCATTGGCATCGCTGTTCCTTTCCCCAACGATGCAGCCTCACCGCTTGCTTTCAGGTGTCTTTATGTTTCTTTCAACTCGAAGACTCTGCAAACTTTTTCTTCGTCTGAAATTGCTTCCAAAGTTGCTTTGTACTCTTCTGTACACTACATTTTTTCTCTAGCCGCACGAGTATCCACTGGCATATGAATGATCATCTTCACACTGCTCCGGATGTGGGACCTTACTCAGCTGCCACCAATGATGCGTATATATGCCTATGACGTGATCTCACCACTCGCCTACAATGACGTATATATTGCTACACATCAAGCCAAGGACTCAATCGTGGGTGAAGAAATAAATACTGTTGTTTAAAACTTAATTTATTTGAGACCTACAGAGTTCCTCTAGGCCTCAATGCCCCATGTCCTCTTAGTGCTATTGCTACTCAAAAGATTCTTGCAATTCTCTTGGCTGACTTACCACTGTGCGTGACCTTTTTACCCCTTGGATCATTCAGGACACACAACAAAGACACATGCCTAAGCCAATAAGATTTGAAAGTTCAAAAACCTTCACTTGGGAAAGCACCCCATAACATCTGGTGTGGGGGTTGGCTACAATGATACAGGTTTCCCCACAGAAATGTAGGCCTATTCTCAACAACAGAAAAAGTAACCTGAGAGCCCTATGTTTGTATACAGGTTTTCAGAACACTAAGCTTAGGCATGGTATTATATGTCACTCTATTGAGTCTATTCTATAGTGCCTTTTCTTTAGTTTTCTTTTATATAAGTTTTGTTCTTAATAATGCTTTTGGGATTATAGAATACAAAATAATAATAAACTTATTTTAATATATTCCAACCGCTGGGGAAACAAAACCAGCTTAACTCTGTGATGATTCTTTATGATAGATATATGGAGAAAAAGTCTGGTGTTAGGAAGGGCTTTTGGCCTTACATAAACAATGAACAAGAATCAAACTCTAGCCTCCAAGATGCTGTTAGAAACTGCTGTTGAATGTATAAATACTAAAGAACTGCTGATTGAGAAGATATTGTAGTGAACTAAACTTTTAATATGTCAATGCATATTGAGATGTGCAATGGTGTCGGTACCAAACCTGGATAAATGTAGAGGATTAGCATCACTAAGAGCATCCTGCCATAAAGCTTTTAGCCAGAACCAGATAAATAGCCGTACAGGGTAATAGCGACCCCATATAGATATGGGAAGAAATGCTGATAAAGGAGAAGAAAAATAATACCTAAAGGTTATCTGGGCTGGTTAGCAGTGCTGTAAAAACTCAAGAATCAAAGGCTAGCAGAATACTTTATGTATTTTGTGCGTCTCTGTTTAAATTTTTTTTTTGCGTGAGTTAGGTTAGATGAACTTTTCATGCTTGGCTTTCCAGAATAAAAAGCTATATTTTCTTGCCTTTATCGGAAACTGATTTCATAATCATGGATATAGTTTCGTATGGTGTACTCTCTAAGTATATTGAGATTAGAATGCGCAAGAAGATACAACGCTCTTATCCTATCCTTTTCATCTTCGAACCCCGGTGATAAAAAGTGTTGAGTCATATTAGGAAGTCGAATTAGGGACACAATGGGTGGGAGCCATTTGCCATATTCATTGAGCTACCAAAGGATCTGTCATTACAGAAGTTAAGTTGCTCTATCTCCTTTCCTCTTCCTTTTCGCTTGCTTGATATTGCTCGGTTGATTGCCTGTGGATGTCAATCGGTGACAGGCTAATTTACTCAGTCATAGTGACTGCCTGAGGTGAGATTACATCCAACTGACTAGTTGATTTGCCCTTTTATGTATATCGGGGTTCTTTACCCCCTTAGCTATTTATATCTATGTCGATTTGTTTGCTCAGGAGTAATGGGACAATTAGTATATATTCATGTCATTTCCTCAAGATGTAAGATGGTCCAGGTTGTACCCACTGTATTCCCGGAACAATCCTCCATCGGGAGGCCACCGGACAAGGGAGGGCGCAGTTGCATAATTGCTTTTGCCTCTTCCACCCGTGTTGCTCAGCTGTTGAGAAGGTTATCTCTTCATAACCCTCTCCCACAACACGTATCTCCCAGATGCTGACTCCCTGTACAATTCGATTCTACAATCAAAATGCTCTTTGAGTAGGTTCTTGGGCCGAAAAAAGGCCTCAGGTGGCCATCACAAATACAGAGATACTAGATATCGCATCTGGGCACGAACACTAGCCTATGCAAGCACACAACCAAGATACCAAGCATACACTGTATCTGAAAGTGCTTGTGGTTTCTCCATTGGGTAAAAGGGAAAGAGTGTACGAAACTGCAGGTCACTGCAGCCTGACTATTAGGATAGAGGTTAATATTGGTCTACAATACGGAGGTGGAGTATAACCCGCTTGGTTCTATCCTCTTATTTTCATCTCAAGTCGCTTTTCTGTTTGGGGTAACAGGCTGTTCATCGTCAGAAGTTATGCATGGCATATAGTTACAGAGCAGTGTATGCATATAGCTACTGAAGAGTGACTATTCCCATTTAAATTGAACAAATAGATGCAAGGAGGTTTAATTCATGTGATTCAGCCTCTACATTTCAACCAATGTTTTTCAAGTTTTCATTGGTTATGTGTGTGTTCAGATGAATAATCTCTCTCTCTCTCTCTCTCTCTCTCTCTCTCTCTCTCTCTCTCTCTCTCTCTCTCTCTCTCTCTCTCTCTCTCTCTCTCTCTCTCTCTCTCTCTCTCAACCATTTATATTAATTGCACTCTACGCTCAGCCAATAATAACATTTTCACTCACTACGCTCAACCATTCGTGGTATTTCACTGTACACACTCAACCAGCGACGGTTATTTTACTTTGCACTTAATCGTTCTTTTCATTTTTGGTAGTTACCTATTCACGTTATTTTAACCATTTGCACCCCAGCATTCACAATATATTAACTGGGCTGACTTCGCCATTCGTAATTGTTCAAGATTATTTTTACTTCATACTTAGTCATTTATATTTTACTTCTTTTCAGGCAAGCATTCATTGGTTTTACTAATTTGCAGTCGACGATTCATGGTATTACACTGTGTATTAATTAGTATATATCTTCAATATAGACTTAACATGTCATATTTTCTAATTTTACGCACTTGACCATTCATTGTATTTTATTATTTACTCTTTATTAAAAACATTTTTAGAAGACACTTAACCATTTATGCTTTTTTCACTTTTCTCGCTCAACCAATCATAGGATATTACTGTGTACTCAAAATTGAAAACAATATTCACTCAACCATATGTAATATCTACACTGTGCATTCAACGAATCACAAAGACTTCCCACTCTTTAACGCACGACTAGTAACGTCATGGCGTAGTTACTGAATAATCCAAAATGAAATAGAGTCCAGGCAAATAAGCATTTTTAAGGGAAAAAAAATAATAAGTATTTTATATTTGGAAGAAAGACTCCTCAAGGGTCGCAAAACAAAGACCTAAAGTGTTCCCCTCCGTCAGAACCCCCCTTCGGAGGGTACTTTTAACCATATTTACTGTTTTTTCTCCAAAGCGGTGGATCGCATGGATAATAGTACAGGGACCAAAGAAATAACAAATAAGATTCTGCACAAGTTCATCTCTATATATTTTTGCTGTAAATATAAATTTTTTTGCGCAAAAAAGCCCCAAAGTAGGAGAAGCATTTTCACCGGTGTTAAAAAAAGCATTTCGCCCTCACATTTCATTCAATAACTCTTAAACTACTGATTTCTCGACAAACTATAATATAAATGACATTGTTGAGTGAAGATTATTCTTTAATTTGGTATCTTTGTATTACTCTAATTATTAAAAAAAAAATGACCCAAATGAAGCTAACATAGAAGAAACTGTAAATCCACACAAATCCATATCTCGATTTGTTTTACATCATAAACTTTACCAGTAAATTTATATTTAAAGAACTCGTAAATAAAATAATACCGTGCACATTTCTATCTTAATAGGTGATTAAATGTTTGAGATATTTTTTTTTTTTGAGAGGAGAATGAATTATTTTCAGAAGTGTATGCAATTAAATATTTACCATGGCTTTAAGAAACGAGTTGTGTTTTTGCTGCCATAAGACAGTAAGGGAGAGTGAAATTGTGAGTGTGAAAGACGGTATCCTTACCTTGAGACGCGTTAGTAAAATCCGAAATTATATTTAATTTGAAATGCTACAAAGTTGACACTGATAAAGTGCATTAAATATGTAGGAGGGATTACATAAAAGAGAAGAATATAGCCAGAGATGTAATAAAGAAAAGAGAAAATTCACAAGAAACACAACAGACCATGAGATCAAAAGGAAAATATGACTTCAAAGGCAAGTGCTTGTTCTGTATTGATATATGTGATATTGCATCAGAAAAGAAAAGGAATGTGCACAAACGCAGAACAATTTGAGAAGTTATAGTTCTGTACTTGAAAAAGAAAATTTCAGACTTTGCTAAACAAAGAAAAGATAAATGGGATGAGAAAGTATTCAAGCAAGTTAAGTGTCCTATGTCTAGTTGCTGAAGAAGCACCTTATCATGAAGTGTGCTAAACAAATTTTTTTTCACAACATCATCATCTTTGAAAATCATCATCTTTAAAAATAGGACGTCCAAAGGTGAACACATTGACAGTGTATTTGAAAAACTGTATAGGTACATTGATGATTCAGAGGATTGTCAATTCACTTTTTATAATTTAATGAGAAATCTTGAAGAAAATATACCAGAAAGTTCAACTGTAACAGAGTAAACATTGAATAATAGGTTAATAAGCACATATGGAGATGGAGTAATGTTCTTCCAAATGAAGAAAAGACCAACTGTAGTGTGTTTCTGTGGCTTTGGACTGCAGTTGATCAATACGTGGTACACAAAGTGAGAGAAAAATGAGAAAGATGAAAGTTTAAGAATTCTAAAAACTACAGCAACAGTAATCGTGAGGATATTAGAACAAGTCCTTACAATATCACAGATTATCCAGATCTTACAGAATTTATGAAGAATGAAGATGTAGTGCCTGAGACACTGCGTGACTTTTTAAAACTAATTATTTAGAGACAAAAAGAGTGAATAGGAAAAACTAGAAAAGAAGTTTACAGCTATTGCCCATGCAGTAATTATTACAACTCGTCCACGACCATTTCTGTCCTGCTTATTGCTTGGTTTGGCTGTGTATATGTTTCGGAAAACTGGCTCTAAACCATTGTCAACACAGTATCAATCTTTGGATTATGTTCTGTCTATACTGATATAACATTGTATGAGTCATCTGCTACAACTTCTTGGAAACCAGAAGTAGGAGATTCTTTTTGTCGGTATGTTTTTGATAATGCAGACATTAACATGCAAACCATGACTGGCAAAGGAACATTTCATTCAATACTTAACTCCATCAAGAACTGTAAGACCACAGGAAATTAATAAATTGCGAAGTATTCCATCCCCTAATGAGATCGCTGTAGGTGGAAAAATTCAAATAAAAAAGTATGGCGGCAAACAAAAAGCAGGTTTGAATGCCTTAGAACTGGAAAATGTGCCTAACAGTAAAGCTATACAATGTGTTTCAACCCCAGCACCAAAGGATGTTTTGTGGATGTAAGGAAAATTTCTCCAAATCCCTTGCTTCCCATGAGGGCAAGGTTTCATGGAGGGTATAACACATACTCATTCTTACGATCAGTCTAAAATTCTTGCACTATCTTTCATTAGCTTACCACCAACTGAGTACAATGCAGTGTTAAGTGCTTTAAATTATGTTGACAAGAAATCAAAGAGATCTATGCAAGTGAAATGCTTTGTAAATTTTGACCAGTTACTCTACATCAAAGCCAAGGATTTAGTGTCCTTAAGTCCAGATGGTGAACTTAGCAATGTAAATGTAAGGATGGGTGGATATCATCTCCTTATGTCTTATCTTGGGTCCCTTGGATACATTATGGAGGGCAGTTGGAATTCAGAACTATGGTCAACTGCTTATGGTTCTTCATCAGTGCCACCCATGCTGTCAGGGCATGCATATGCTCGAGCTATTAGAGCTCACATGCTGATGTGCTGTGAACTGGCAAAACTCATACTTCAAGATGTTGCTATTGATGATTGTGACAGACAGCAAGTAGAACTTCTTTCATCATTCAAGACCCATCCTCCATCATTTAGTGCTGCTAAAAGTGATGGTGTTCTAAAATGAATCCAAGTACACTCGAATGATCACATGTCTAATATTTTTGGAAAAAGGAAAGACAGCTCAGTTGTGGCTACAGTATTTTGATCTTGTGACTGTGCATTGCATTTCCTTGAGGCAGAACGCATGGGAAAATGGAAGCTTCATTTAGACTGCGGAAGAGCTATGTTGCCCAATTTCTAATGTCATTGGTCGCGTACTTCACACCAAATCTTGCCAGCTATATCTCCAAGACATGGATTCTCTTCCTCTCAACATGCCACACAATGATTTTCAAAAATTTACGGCAGATTGGTACTTTAACATTTGACATTCAGAAAAGTACTGGTGTGGTGTATGGTCAGATATGACAACAGAACAAACATTGATGAAAAATGTGAAGGGTATTGGAGGCATAACTCATGGAGGAGGCTTTACTAAAAGTGTTCAGAAGAAATGGGTCTTCGGGTTACCTGTAGCTCTTCATCTATGTGAAAGTGTCGAGCGATTTAGTGGCATTCAGAGCTGCAATAGCTCTCAACATGTTGAATTAAGGGAGTCAAGGATTGGAAAGGATGAGGAGAATGTTCAAACACTTCTGAATGGCTTCGACACCACTAACCATTCATCAGAACAGATGGCCTCACTTCATTTTCAACTGGTATGGTAGCACTTGAGCGCATAAACTTCTACAAAACTAAAAATATTGGCAAAGAGATAATGGACGAATCTCTGAAAAAATATAGAGATATTTGGTGAATTATCCCTCTCGCGCACTGTGACGCCAATGGCGTGTATAAATTTTTAGGGCCTAAGTGCACCGTGACGCCATTGGCGTCCATTTGAAAAACAAAATATTATTCTAAAATAGTTACATTCACCACAATAGCGTCGTTTTTTTGTTGAGGATAAGTTTCCTCACTCTCTTTCTAATGAACTAATTAGCAACGCTCTCCACTGATGTAGCTTTGAAGGCAAGGCATAAAACAAAGGCGTAAATGGTCCTATTTATTATTGTTTCTCTTTTTTTTTATATTGATTCATGAAAAACTACAACAAATTACGAAGTCAATGATATACTATGTATAATGATAAATGTAGGTTTGGGGGAGGAAAATACCTGAGAAACAAGATATCTCAGCTGGCTAAAAGAAACTCCGGCCAGAGACAGGATGTCACAAATGAGCATGGAAAAGAATACTAATTGAAACTTATGGTGTGCGAGAGGATTAAAAGTACAACGCAACAAGAAAGTGAAACCAATGTCTTCTACTACTGGTAGCGTTAAAGTCAAAGATGGCACCATACATGTTGATTCCAATCAGATGTTTCAAAGAATAATCTGCACTGTAAAGGTACCTCATGAATTGGAGGAATGTTTCATTATTTGCTAGCCTCTGTCCCATTATCAATATTTGATGAGGCGATATTTATGAGAGAGACAAAAATATCTGCACTGTATAAAATGTTCAACGATGTCAAAGAAGGACACATTCATGATTCGGGAACAAAGTATGTCATAGATGGTGGTCACTTGATTCATCGTGCTGTTTGGCCAAAGCAAGGCTCATTTGCAGATGTTAGAGCTACATAAGTCAATTTCATTCAGAAGCACTACGGTAAAGAAGCCACAATCATTTTTTATGGTTACTCCACAAATAAAGTAAGCACAAAAGGCATCTTGTAACAACAACGACTCATGAACATATTTCACCTGAAATAATATTTGATGACAATACCTCATTCACTGTTCCTCAGGCAAAGTTTTTAAGCAATCTCAAATATAAGCAATGCCTAACCATGCACCTAAGAGGGGCATTACATAATGAAGGCAATGAAACACTAGATGATGCTGATGTACCAATCGTCAAGACTGCATCCTAGAAGCAAATACCCTGAGTCACTTGTTGTAGTTGGACAAGATGTGGATATTTTGACTCTTATTACTGCACTAACTCCTGAAGCAAAAAAAACGTTTTACTGTTGAGAAGCACAGGGAAATGTCCCCGGAAAAGTTTATAGTTCTCGAGAATTCCAGTAGTCTAACATCTTACGCGACATCAAGAAATCAGTGATGTTTTTTCATTCTTTAAGTGGCTGTGATACAACATCATTTTCTGGGCAAGGAAAAACTCAAACTGTTAGTCTTCCTAACAAGTATGATCGAATTTATGATGCTGTGGCAGTATGTAACAATCTCTCATCAACACATAACGAAGTAGCAGCCGCTGGAGAGATATTTATTCCTGTCCTCTATAATGCTCCATTAACTGAAATAGACCTTAACCATCACAAGTTTATTTAATTTACCAAAAATGTCCGTCATTCAATTCATGCTGTATTGCTATCAGGTCTTCTGCTCATGACAACAGCAGCTCGACAACACAGCTATCGAGTCTACTATCAAATTCAAAAATGGCGAGAAGTAACACAGCCAGATGTCTGGGGATGGAAAAAATATGCAAATGGTCTGTCACCTGTTTACACAGGTGCACCTTGTAAAGTAATTACATGCAGTTGTAAATCCGGTTGTGGGAAGCGGTGTGGCTGTTTTTGAGTCGGTTTGAGCTGTTCTACAGTGTGCTCCATGTGCAATGGGCAAGCATGCATGAATTCTTTACCAGTCTTGCATGATACTGATGACCTTGCATCAGACGACGAAGACATTTTCCTGTAGTAAGAAAATATACTATGAAGGAGTGATTGTTCCAACTGTAGAAAAAAATATAGAAATGAATTAGGACTACACGGGGGAAAAAACCGCTCCCGAGACTCTGCCTCATAAGCGGTGTGGAAATGAGTCTACTATAAACGCTATATTCCTCTACATAAATTCTAAAATGTATTCTTCAAAAAATATACCCCAATTACATTTACATACAATTTTCGCAAAAAAAAAATTATGCCTTTGCCTGACATGGATTTCATTCCCTTTATTTACGGTAAGTCGGGTCTTCTACTTTCCAGTTTGTTTCCGAAAAAAAAATATAGAAGAAACCAAGGGTACCATATGAATGAGAGATATCCACTCAACAATGTCATCTATATTGTATTTTGACGAGAAATTGTAGTTTAAGAGTTATTGAACGAAATATAAGGGCGATATGTTTTGTGTATATATCGGCGAAAATGTGTTTCCTATTTTCGGGCTTATTTAAGTAAAAATTATTATATTTAGAGCAAAAGAACATAGAGATGAACATGTGCAAAATTTGATTTTCTATTTCTTTAATTCGTATACCGTTTATCCGTGTGATGCACCGCTTTGAAGAAAAAACAGTAAATATGGGGAACAGTACCCTCCGGAGGGGGGTTCGCCAAAAAAGGGGTTGCACCCATTTGACGGATGGGAAATCTTTAGATATTTGTTTTTGTGACCCTTGAGGAGTCTTTATGCAGAATATAAAAAACTTATTTTTCCCCTATTCGACCCTCTTTTCGTCTAATCTGAATGGTCTAATAAGAATACTGGCAAAGGCCGTCCCTCGGAATTAATCTGTTCATTGAAGCAGATGGACGAAACGGACATATGATCACACACACACCTATATATTTTGCAAGCTTACGATATGACCGAAGTATATTTTGAATAATTTCTTTCGTCTATTCTAGCGTGGTTTTACACATATGTTTATTGCCTTTCCTAAATTCAAAAAGGTAAAAAGCCTTCACGTTAACGTATCTCACATACCTCCTGCTCTCTCTGGTATACTACTTTGACGTTTGGGGTCAAGCCATAAAAAATATTATCACTCTGTGCACTCAACCATTCATATTGTATTCATATACATATAAGTATTAAGTAATTAATATTTAATCCAGCCACTCGTAGTGCAAGCCAGATAAACTCTGCTAGTTGAAAGCATAGGTAAAATAAGAGGATTTTTGTCAAGGAGGGGAAGTAGGTACTAAAATTGTTGAGTCCCATCTAAGCTTTAACCTTTAAGAAGCTGTAACCGATCCTCAGCATTGGTAGAACTGCAAGAAGAAGAAGAAGAAGAAGAAGAAGAAGAAGAAGAAGAAGAAGAAGAGAAGAAGAAGAAGAAAGAAGAAGAAGAAGAAGAAGAAGAAGAAGAAGAAGAAGAAGAAGAAGAAGAAGAAGAAGAAGAAGAGAAGAAGAAGAAGAGAAGAAGAGAAGAAGAAGAAGAAGAAGAAGAAGAAGAAGAAGAAGAAGAAGAAGAAGAAGAAGAAAGAAGAAGAAGAGAAGAAGAAGAAGAAGAAGAAGAAGAAGAAGAAGAAGAAGAAGAAGAAGAAGAAGAAGAAGAAGAAGAAGAGAAGAAGAAGAAGAAGAAGAAGAAGAAGAAGAAGAAGAAGAAGAAGAAGAAGAAGAAGAAGAAGAAGAAGAGAAGAAGAAGAAGAAGAAGAAGAAGAAGAAGAAGAAGAAGAAGAAGAAGAAGAAGAAGAAGAAGAAGAAGAAGAAGAAGAAGAAGAAGAAGAAGAAGAAGAAGAAGAAGAAGAAGAAGACAGAAAATCTTCACTGCAATGCATGAAAATATATAGCAATATCAAATTAGGATGACTTAGTCTCATTAAAACAAAGACTTATGCGTTTTTAATCTTATGATTAAAGACTTTCTGAAATTCCTTGATATTATTAGTTTATACTCTTCAATTCTGTCAATATATGTTTCTTTTGACATATGAATCTATTTTGAGAGTGTGGGATGAAAAATGATTTTAATTACGCTATAGAGACTTCTCTTTGATGGTCTGGGGATCTACTTACTTTTTATTCAACATGCATTGATCATATTCTTTTGAGAATATCTCATCTCTGTTATGAGCACCTTTCCTTCTTTATATTTACTTCCCAATATAATCATATCACTTTTCATTCTAACTATTATAATCAAATTACCTTTTTCACAACATTTTCCTATTATAATTAAATGGTCTTTCTATATCTAAGTCCTCTTACGGTTGAATGACTTCATGGACGTAATTTTCTTTGGAAGTAATTAACTTTTTTTTGTACATATGACTCTCATTGTAATTAAATTACATTTTCTTATATTACTCCCATTATAATTAAGTGACCTTTTCAAATCTGACGTCTCATATGATTAGATTATATTTTCATATATATATTTCTAATTATAATTAATTCATATCCAATCTTTCTTACTTCTTAATTCCACTCCCAGGTAGGCTTTTCAGCCTGTCAGTGGGATCAGTCGTCTTTACCATACTCTTCTATCTTCGAATATTCTTCCTCTCCTTACTGTTTTCTTTTTCTTCGAAAGTCGTGCTTCTGCAAGATCTCTTTCATCGCATCTCGCTAACGTTTTCGAGGTCTACCTCTAGTTCTCCTATCTTGGGTCCAATTCCACCTTCTCTCGGCAATTTGATTCTCAGCCATTCTCTCCAGATGTCCCAACCCTTTCAATTGTCCTTTTTCAACATAGGAGACACTCCAATCATTCTTCTTATATTTCAATGTCTAATTTTGTCTCTTCTTTTTTCCTTTACAATAGTTCTTAGGATTTCTATCTCTGAGGCTTGGATCCTCCTCTTATCTTTGTTTGTCACGGTCCATCTCTCTGATCCATACATAATCATCGGTGTAAGCACTCCTTCAAATTCGCTCTTTTGACGTCTTCAGGAACCTCCATATCTTTAATTTTTAGTTAGAGGGCACTAGCACTTTTATTATATTTCCTTTACCTTTCCTTAATTTCAGCATTGTTTTTATAACCTTTTGTTTGCAAAGATACATCAAGGATATCTAAATACTTCAGTGTTCTTTATATTGGTATATCTTATTTCTGTGTTTACTGGTTCTTGGGGCTCCTTAGTAACAGTTAATATTTCTGTTCTCATTATATTAATTTTCAGACCAGCGTCTCTTAAGCAATCATTAAAGCAAACAAAGGCTCTCCTAAGTTCAGCTTTATCATATGTCCAGAGTGCTATGTCATCGGCACAAATCATAATGTCTCCAGCTATCTTAATTTTCGTTTTAAAATCTTGAGTTACAGTATCCATATATGCTATAAAAAGTGGCGGTGACAGTACATTCCCTGTTTAACAGCCACTGTCGCTCGAAATAATTTTTCAATGTTGTGCCCTGTCGTTACAATATTAAGTCATGGTTCGATCATATGTGATTTTGATAGCAGCTCCCAATCTACGATCTATTCCATATACTTCTCTTAGACATTTCCGTAATTTATTTCTTGGTATTGAATCGAAAGCCTTTTCTAGATCTATAACTTCTATGTATAGTTGCCTATCAAATTCCCATGATTTTTCAAGAACTATTCTTAGAGTGAAGAGAAGATCTGATGCACTTCGATCTTTTCTCTATCCATGTTGTTCTTCACCTAGTTGAATTTCTATAAATTTCGTGCTCTCTTCTCCAAGATACGTTCATAGAACTTGGCTGCATGACATATTAGTGTTATGCCTCTGTAATTCTTACACTTTCCAGAATCACTTTTGCCTATGAGGATCGGTGCAGTAATAAGACGCCCCCACTCCTCTGTTATTTCACTTTTCACCCAAAATTTATTAATTACATCATACAGTACACGCTTTGCGATATCACCATCATCTTTGTACAGTTCTATTAGAATGTTTTCATAGCCTGGACTTTTCCCATTTTTCATTTCCTTACTTACAGAAATAGTCTGTCCATAATTTATTTAGTTCTCTGGCACTGCCCATGATGTTTCCATGTTCATCATATCTAATCTCCGTGATATTAATATTTCTATATCTAATTTCCATTATATTTTGGTTACCTCTTCTTAGCTAATTTCCTTTACAGACATAAGTGACCTCTCTTATATTTAATTCCCATTCTGATTAAATAAATGTTTCGCGTCTAATTCCAGATATTCTCTTCATAGTCATAGAGGGAGAACATAATGGCATTAGTTGTGTTCTATTTTGTGCGTATCATATGTTCAGGCACAAAAATAAACATTATATTGCCTGACATGAAGTCCTGATGATGAAAAAAAATTAAGGTTGAGTACTACAAGTAAGCATATATATATATATATATATATATATATATATATATATATATATATATATATATATATATATATATATATATATATATATATATATATATATATATATATATATATATATATATATATATATATATATATATATATATATGCGTGTGTGTGTGTGTGTGTGTGTGTGTGTGTGTGTGTGTGTATGTAAGATTACCTAATTGTGCTTACGGATAAGAGCCCCAAGCTCTTACCTTTCCGCTTCCTGGTCGGTTCCATTTTGTACGTAGTGAGGCTTATCATACTTGTCTTATAAACTATGGATTGAGTTACCATTAACTACCTCCTCGCTTAGCGAATTACAATTATTAGCTGCTCTTACACTAAAAAAAAAATACTTCCTTATACCCCGCAAAGAAATTTTCTTACGAAGCCATATAAAAATATCGATCCCTATCAACTCTCTCATGACCATAAAAGAACTTTAAAGCCATCACCATATCCCCCTCATTCTTCTAGCTTCGAGTGATGGTAACTTTAATTCCCTCAGCCTCTCCTCATAACTGAGATCGCGTACTTCTGGCACCAGTTTCGTGGCATGTCTTTGAACTTTTTCCAGCTTAACTACTTGCTTTTTCAAGTGCAGGTTCCAAAAGGGGGTTGCATATTCAAGCTTTGGCCTCACATAGGTTACATAAATATTTTTTAACATTTCCTTGTCCATGTACCTGAAAGGTACCCTTACATTTGCTAAGAAAGCATATCTGCCCTTACTATGCCATTTATATGCATTTCCGGAGGTAAATCGGCCAGTATGTTTACTCCTAGATCTCTCTCATTCTCTGTCTATTAAAATTCTATTCCTGCCATTAAGCAGCCAAGCTTGGGCCTTCTTGCGATTATGCCCATTCTCATTACCTTACATTTTGAAGTACTGAATTTCATTAGCCTCTTTTCTGAGCACTCATGCAGATTATTTAGATCTTCCTGAAGTTCTCTACCATTGTTCTTGTTGTTTATTTTACTTTTTTCACGATCTTTTCATCATCTGCAAAGATATGCATGAATGAATTTACAGACTCTGGTAGATCATTTACATATACAAGAAACAAAAGTGGCCCTAAAACTGAACCCTATGGAACTCCGCTACTAACTCTTTTCCATTCAGACACTGAGTGTCTTACTCTAACCCTCTGTTCCCTTCCTTCTAAGTAAATTTTTATCCATTCCAAGACATTTCCACCTATTCTTTCCAATGCTTGTAGCGTCTTAATAAGTCTCCTTAATAAGAAGTCTAGGAATATGCAATATGCTCAGCCTTCTCTTTCCCGAAAGATTCGGTTTACCTCATCATGAAATCCTAATAACTTTGTTACTGTTGATCTTCCTTCTCTGAATCCATGTTGTCTCACTGAAAAAAGGTTGAAGAATTCCAAGTGAAGAGAGATAAGTTTCCTTAGTAGTTTCTCCATAACTTTGCAAGGTATGCTGGTCAAAAAACAGGTCTATAGTTTGAAGCTGTATCCCTCCTTCTCTTTTCGAAGATTGGTACCACATTTGCTTGTTTCCTTCCAGCAACCTGAAATCTCCCCTGACTGCAGCGACCTTTCAAATATGATACTTAGTGCCACTGATTTGGAATTAGAACATTTCTTAAGTACATGAGGGGATATATCATCAGGATCTGTAGCTTTATGGGCATCTAACTCTATCAGTGCTTTGAATACCTCTGTGGCTGAAAAGATGATGTTCTATAGTACCGGCCCATGAGCTTCTATCTCTTCAATCTGAGAGGATGGGGTATTTTCTATTGTAAATACTGACTGAAACTCTTTGTTCAATTCTTCACTGATCTCTTCATCCGTCTCAGTGATGCTGCCATCCGCTCTCTGTTGCTTTGAAACCTGTTATTTTACCCTCAGTTTTCTTCTGATAAAACTGTGGAGCAGTTTGGGAGTATCTTTAGCCTTCCTGGTGATGTTCCTTTCATAGTCTCTCTTTGCCTCTTTTTTTTTTGCTTAGTTGATCATTTCTTGCTTTTTTATAAGTCTGCCAGACATATATGCTTTTACTCCTCCTATACCTTTTCCATCATTTGTCTCTCCACTCCTTATTTCTCATACACTCATTATTGAACCATTTTCTCTCTTGCATGAATACCTCCTATTTTGGTGGCAGGTATGCAATAATCTACTATCTTCACGTATTCCTCAAAAAAGATGTCATATATTTCTTGTACAGATTTGTTGTAAAATAAGGTCCTCCAGTCAATAACTGCAAAAAGATCATTCATTTTGATGTAATCTCCCTTTTGGGTAGCTCCTCCTCGTGTCCTCAGTGCCTCTACTTTCAGACAGAACATCTTCGATGATATACTCCATCGACAACCCTTAGAAAAACCATGACACTGTTTATGTACTCACTTAGCTTAGTCTTTGTAACTGCTACTATATCTGCTCACTATTGTGAATCCTATCTTTTAATTCTACTTCCTTACCAGCTATTCCGTCAGCATTTGTGTACAACAATCTTAATGAGGCCCCATCCCCTGATCTTCTTTCATTATCTTCTTTATCTCCCATTTGTCTGAAAGAACTCTGAAACGAAAAATTTTCTTCTCTCCATTTCTTTCCTCATATAACCTAGCCTCTTGCAACAAGTTTTGGATCCATTCCATCTCTTCCTGTGTTCTGTATGGTCTAATGAGCATTGCTTTGATTTCTTGAAGGTCTTTTAGGTTTTTTTTCTCATCTATATTTCTCTACATGTGTCCCCTCTCTCAAAGGTTACTTTTATTTTTTTATTTATCTCCCTCCCTAGAGTATGTACCTAGTTGATGAATGTTTAAAATATCATCTGGACCACATACTTCTACAAGCTTCTTTATCAGGTCTAAAATCCTAGCTTTATTTTCTTCAAATGTCCCCTGCCATGTTGACTCCTGGGATTCACTTATGCCTGAGATTACCACTGTCTTCTCTTTATCAAGTGCCTGCTTAATAAGTGGATTAGCCCTTTCCATCACAACTTCTTTCATTTTTTCAATTACTGTTCCATTATTGTAAACCGTTTGTATGCTTTCCAGTGCCACCATCCTCACAGCCTCTTTTACTGCCACATTCCCCTTTAGTGCATCTGCAAAAGAAGCTTTCATGGCATCATGTTCTGTATATAGCTCCTGAAACTCTTTTCTGAACTGTTTGATGCTTTATTTTATCTGGACATTCCAAACTGCAATCTCATTTCACTCATAAGAGAGGAGTGAACTAACAATTAAGTCATTCAGGTTGTCATTCAGCTGTTTGTTATCTTCTTGTTTAGAAATCCAGGATTCTAGTTCACTATTTTCCCCTTCCAGCTTCTTTATTAATTTCTCTAGTTCTTTTCTCTCTTGCCCTTATGCTTTATTGCTTCCTTCAAAAACTTTATTTTTTCTCTGAGTGTTTCATTCTCTTTCATTTCTCTATCCATATTCCGAATTTTATCATCAAGGCTTATAACCATTGTCTCTAATTCCTTGATTTTCTGTTTAATCTCCTAATAGCTACTCCTCCTCCTGCTGCTACATCCCATGAAGATCCTCTATCATCCCTCCCCCATCCATTGGATAGGGAGGGTTAGGGACAGAGATGACCTCATTTTTAGTTTTACCTTTCACAGAAATATATAGAGAAAATGAAATACATAAAATATTCTATTTAAGTTTCACACAAAATTTCTGTATCTCCATTTGAGTACTACTTAGTTACTCAGTTCATCTCTTTTCTGGTAACACACATCCTAACTTAAAAGTTAACTTTGGTAATTTGAGAAGAAAAAAAAAAACTAAACAAAACCCCACTTGAAGGAAAATTCGAATTTGTATCTAAGAGACACCACCTGTTTCTGCTATATATTCTTCTAAACTGTTAATCTGGTATGTGTGTGTGTGTGTGTGTGTGTGTGTGTGTGTGTGTGTGTGTGTGTGTGTACTTACCTAATTGTGCTTACCTAATTGTGTTTACGGGAAAGAGCCCAAAGCTCGTATCTTCCTGTCTCCTGATCGGTTCCTTTTTTTACTTAGTGATACTTACCATACTTGTCCTTAAAACTATGGATTGAGATAGCATTAACTACCTCCTCGCTTAGCCAATTCCACTTATCAACTACTCTTACACTGGAAAAGTATTTCCTTACATCCTGCAAAGAAGTTTTCTTACGAAGCTTCAAACTATGACCTCTCGTTCTAGAGCCTGCCATATTAAAATATCGATCCCTGTCCACTCTATCATAACCATGAAGGAATTTAAAGACTGTCACCATATCCCCCCTCACTCTTCTAGCTTCGAGTGATGGTAAGTCTAATTCCCTCAGGCTCTCTTCATAACTGAGATTGCGTATTTCTGGCACCAGTTTCGTGGCATGTCTTTTAACTTTTTCAAGCTTAGCTATATGCTTTTTCAAGTGTGGATTCCAAAAGGGGGCTGCACATTCGAGTTTTGGCCTCACATAGGTTACATAAATATTTCTGAACATTTCCTTATCCATGTGCCTGAAGGCTACCCTTACATTTGATAAGAATGCATATGCTGCCCTTACTATGCCATTTATATGTATATCTGGAGACAAATCTGCCAGTATGTTTACTCCTAGATCTCTATAATTTTCAGTCTCTTGAAGTTGTACTCCAGCCACCGAGTAGTCAAGCTCGGGCCTTCTTTCACTAGTACCCATTCTCATTACCTTACATTTTGAAGTATTGAATTTCATTAGCCACTTTTCTGACCACTCATGCAGATTATTTAGATCCTCCTGAAGTTCTCTACCATTGTTCTCGTTTTTTACTTTCTTCACAATCTTTGCATCATCTGCAAACATATTCATGAATGGATTTGCAGACTCTGGTAGGTCATTTACATATACAAGGAACAAAAGTGGCCCTAAAACTGAACCCTGTGGAACTCCACTACTAGCTCTTCTCCATTTAGACACTGAGTGTTTTACTCTAAACCTCTGTTCCCTTCCTTCTAAGTAAGTTTTTATTCATTCCAAAACATTTCCACCTATTCTAGCCATTGCTTGCAGCTTCCTAATAAGTCTCCCATGTGGAACAGTGTCAAACGCTTTCTGGAAGTCTGGGAATATGCAATCTGCCCAGTCCACTCTTTCCTGTAAGATTTGGCTTACCTCATCATAAAATTCTAATAAGTTTGTTACTGTTGATCTACCTTCTCTGAAGCCATGTTGCCTCACTGACAAAAAGTTGAAGGATTCCATAACTTTGCAAACTATGCTGGTCAAAGAAACTGGTTTATAGTTCAGAGCCGTATCCCACCTTCCCCTTTTGAAGATAGGTATCATATTTGCTTGTTTCCAGCATCTTGGAATCTCCCCTGACCCCAGTGACTTTTTAAATATGATACTTAGTGCCACTGATATTGAGTTTGCGCATTTATTAAGCACATGAGGGGATATGTCATCAGGACCTGTAGCTTTATGAACATCTAAATCCATCAGCGCTTTGCATACATCTGTGGCTGTAAGGTTGATGTTCTCTAATGCCGGCCCTTGAGCTTCTATCTCTGCAATCTGAGGGGGTGGGGTATTTTCTACTGTAAATACTGACTGAAACTCCTTGTTCAGTTCTTTGCAGATCTCTTCATCCGTCTCAGTGATGCTTCCATCCGCTCTCTTTAGCCTTAAAACCTGTTCTTTTACCTTCAGTTTTCCTCTGATAAAGCTGTCTAAAAGCTTGGGATTTTCTTTAGCCTTCCTGGTGATGTCCCTCTCATAGTCTCTCTCTGCCTCTCTCCTTTTACTTAGGTAGTGATTACCTAATTGTGATTACCTAATTGTGTTTACGGGAAAGAGCCCAAAGCTCGTATCTTCCCGTCTCCTGATCGGTTCCATTTTTAGACTTAGTGATGCTTATCATACCTGTCCTTAAAACTATGGATTGAGATAGCATTAACTACCTCCTCGCTTAGCGAATTCCAATTATCAACTACTCTTACACTGAAAAAGTATTTCCTTACATCCTGCAAACAAGTTTTCTTACGAAGCTTCAAACTATGACCTCTAGTTCTAGAGCCAGCCATATCGAAATATCGATCCCTATCCACTCTATCATAACCATGAAGGAATTTAAAGACTGTCACCATATCCCCCTTACTCTTCTAGCTTCGAGTGATGGTAAGTCTAATTCCCTCAGCCTCTCATCATAACCGAGATTGCGTATTTCTGGCACCAGTTTCGTGGCATGTCTTTGAACTTTTTCAAGCTTAGCTATGTGCTTTTTCAAGTGCGGATTCCAAAAGGGGGCTGCATATTCGAGTTTTGGCCTCACATAGGTTACATAAATATTTCTGAACATTTCCTTGTCCATGTGCCTGAAGGCTACCCTTACATTTGATAAGAATGCATATGCTGCCCTTACTACGCCATTTATATGTATTTCTGGAGACAAATCTGCCAGTATGTTTACTCCTAGATCTCTCTCATTTTCTGTCTCTTGAAGTTGTACTCCAGCCACCGAGTAGTCAAGCTCGGGCCTTCTTTCACTAGTACCCATTCTCATTACCTTACATTTTGAAGTATTGAATTTCATTAGCCACTTTTCTGACCACTCATGCAGATTATTTAGATCCTCCTGAAGTTCTCTGCCATTGTTCTCGTTTTTTACTTTCTTCACAATCTTTGCATCATCTGCAAACATATTCATGAATGAATTTACAGACTCTGGTAGGTCATTTACATATACAAGGAACAAAAGTGGCCCTAAAACTGAACCCTGTGGAACTCCACTACTAACTCTTCTCCATTCAGACACTGAGTGTCTTACTCTAACCCTCTGTTCCCTTCCTTCTAAGTAAGTTTTTATCCATTCCAAGACATTTCCAGTGTGTGTGTGTGTGTGTGTGTGTGTGTGTGTGTGTGTGTGTGTGTGTGTGTGTGTGTGTGTGTGTGTGTGTGTGTGTGTGTGTGTGTGTGTGTGTGTGATTACCTAATTGTGATTACCTAATTGTGTTTACGGGAAAGAGCCCAAAGCTCGTATCTTCCCGTCTCCTGATCGGTTCCATTTTTAGACTTAGTGATACTTATCATACCTGTCCTTAAAACTATGGATTGAGGTAGCATTAACTACCTCCTCGCTTAGCGAATTCCAATTATCAACTACTCTTACACTGAAAAAGTATTTCCTTACATCCTGCAAACAAGTTTTCTTCCGAAGCTTCAAACTATGACCTCTAGTTCTAGAGCCAGCCATATCGAAATATCGATCCCTATCCACTCTATCATAACCATGAAGGAATTTAAAGACTGTCACCATATCCCCCCTTACTCTTCTAGCTTCGAGTGATGGCAAGTCTAATTCCCTCAGCCTCTCATCATAACCGAGATTGCGTATTTCTGGCACCAGTTTCGTGGCATGTCTTTGAACTTTTTCAAGCTTAGCTATGTGCTTTTTCAAGTGCGGATTCCAAAAGGGGGCTGCATATTCGAGTTTTGGCCTCACATAGGTTACATAAATATTTCTGAACATTTCCTTGTCCATGTGCCTGAAGGCTACCCTTACATTTGATAAGAATGCATATGCTGCCCTTACTACGCCATTTATATGTATTTCTGGAGACAAATCTGCCAATATGTTTACTCCTAGATCTCTCTCATTTTCTGTCTCCTGAAGTTGTACTCCAGCCACCGAGTAGTCAAGCTTGGGCCTTCTTGCACTTGTACCCATTCTCATTACCTTACATTTTGAGGTATTGAATTTCATTAGCCACTTTTCTGACCACTCATGCAGATTATTTAGATCCTCCTGAAGTTCTCTACCATTGTTCTCGTTTTTTACTTTCTTCACAATCTTTGCATCATCTGCAAACATATTCATGAATGAATTTACAGACTCTGGTAGGTCATTTACATATACAAGGAACAAAAGTGGCCCTAAAACTGAACCCTGTGGAACTCCACTACTAACTCTTCTCCATTCAGACACTGAGTGTCTTACTCTAACCCTCTGTTCCCTTCCTTCTAAGTAAGTTTTTATCCATTCCAAGACATTTCCACCTATTCTAGCCATTGATTGCAGCTTCCTAATAAGTCTCCCATGTGGAACAGTGTCAAACGCTTTCTGGAAGTCTAGGAATATGCAATCTGCCCAGCCCTCTCTTTCCTGTAAGATTTGGCTTACCTCATCATAAAATTCTAATAAGTTTGTTACTGTTGATCTTCCTTCTCTGAAGCCATGTTGCCTCACTGACAAAAAGTTGAAGGATTTCAAGTGAAGAGAGATATGTTTCCTTAGTAGTTTCTCCATAAGTTTGCAAACTATGCTGGTCAAGGAAACTGGTCTATAGTTCAGAGCCGTATCCCTCCTTCCCTTTTTGAAGATAGGTATCACATTTGCTTGTTTCCAGCATCTTGGAATCTCCCCCGACTCCAATGACTCCTTAAATATGATACTTAGTGCCACTGATATTGTGTTTGCGCATTTTTTAAGCACATGAGGGGATATGTCATCAGGACCTGTAGCTTTATGAACATCTAAATCCATCAGCGCTTTGCATACCTCTGTGGCTGTAAGGTTGATGTTCTCTAATACCGGCCCTTGAGCTTCTATCACTGCAATCTGAGGGGGTGGGGTATTTTCTACTGTAAATACTGACTGAAACTCCTTGTTCAATTCTTTGCAGATCTCTTCGTCCGTCTCAGTGATGCTTCCATCCGCTCTCTTTAGCCTTAAAACCTGTTCTTTTACCTTCAGTTTTCCTCTGATAAAGCTGTGGAAAAGCTTGGGATTTTCTTTAGCCTTCCTGGTGATGTCCCTCTCATAATCTTTCTCTGCCTCTCTCCTTTTACTTAGGTAGTCGTTTCTTGCTCTTTTGTAGGTTTGCCAGGCATTTATGTTTTTTCTCCTCCTATGTGTGTGTGTGTGTGTGTGTGTGTGTGTGTGTGTGTGTGTGTGTGTGTGTGTGTGTGTGTGTGTGTGTGTGTGTGTGTGTGTGTGTGATTACCTAATTGTGATTACCTAATTGTGTTTACGGGAAAGAGCCCAAAGCTCGTATCTTCCCGTCTCCTGATCGGTTCCATTTTTAGACTTAGTGATACTTATCATACCTGTCCTTAAAACTATGGATTGAGGTAGCATTAACTACCTCCTCGCTTAGCGAATTCCAATTATCAACTACTCTTACACTGAAAAAGTATTTCCTTACATCCTGCAAACAAGTTTTCTTCCGAAGCTTCAAACTATGACCTCTAGTTCTAGAGCCAGCCATATCGAAATATCGATCCCTATCCACTCTATCATAACCATGAAGGAATTTAAAGACTGTCACCATATCCCCCCTTACTCTTCTAGCTTCGAGTGATGGCAAGTCTAATTCCCTCAGCCTCTCATCATAACCGAGATTGCGTATTTCTGGCACCAGTTTCGTGGCATGTCTTTGAACTTTTTCAAGCTTAGCTATGTGCTTTTTCAAGTGCGGATTCCAAAAGGGGGCTGCATATTCGAGTTTTGGCCTCACATAGGTTACATAAATATTTCTGAACATTTCCTTGTCCATGTGCCTGAAGGCTACCCTTACATTTGATAAGAATGCATATGCTGCCCTTACTACGCCATTTATATGTATTTCTGGAGACAAATCTGCCAATATGTTTACTCCTAGATCTCTCTCATATTCTGTCTCCTGAAGTTGTACTCCAGCCACCGAGTAGTCAAGCTTGGGCCTTCTTGCACTTGTACCCATTCTCATTACCTTACATTTTGAAGTATTGACTTTCATTAGCCACTTTTCTGACCACTCATGCAGATTATTTAGATCCTCCTGAAGTTCTCTACCATTGTTCTCGTTTTTTACTTTCTTCACAATCTTTGCATCATCTGCAAACATATTCATGAATGAATTTACAGACTCTGGTAGGTCATTTACATATACAAGGAACAAAAGTGGCCCTAAAACTGAACCCTGTGGAACTCCACTACTAACTCTTCTCCATTCACACACTGAGTGTCTTACTCTAACCCTCTGTTCCCTTCCTTCTAAGTAAGTTTTTATCCATTCCAAGACATTTCCACCTATTCTAGCCATTGATTGCAGCTTCCTAATAAGTCTCCCATGTGGAACAGTGTCAAACGCTTTCTGGAAGTCTAGGAATATGCAATCTGCCCAGCCCTCTCTTTCCTGTAAGATTTGGCTTACCTCATCATAAAATTCTAATAAGTTTGTTACTGTTGATCTTCCTTCTCTGAAGCCATGTTGCCTCACTGACAAAAAGTTGAAGGATTCCAAGTGAAGAGAGATATGTTTCCTTAGTAGTTTCTCCATAAGTTTGCAAACTATGCTGGTCAAGGAAACTGGTCTATAGTTCAGAGCCGTATCCCTCCTTCCCTTTTTGAAGATAGGTATCACATTTGCTTGTTTCCAGCATCTTGGAATCTCCCCCGACTCCAATGACTCCTTAAATATGATACTTAGTGCCACTGATATTGTGTTTGCGCATTTTTTAAGCACATGAGGGGATATGTCATCAGGACCTGTAGCTTTATGAACATCTAAATCCATCAGCGCTTTGCATACCTCTGTGGCTGTAAGGTTGATGTTCTCTAATACCGGCCCTTGAGCTTCTATCACTGCAATCTGAGGGGGTGGGGTATTTTCTACTGTAAATACTGACTGAAACTCCTTGTTCAATTCTTTGCAGATCTCTTCGTCCATCTCAGTGATGCTTCCATCCGCTCTCTTTAGCCTTAAAACCTGTTCTTTTACCTTCAGTTTTCCTCTGATAAAGCTGTGGAAAAGCTTGGGATTTTCTTTAGCCTTCCTGGTGATGTCCCTCTCATAATCTTTCTCTGCCTCTCTCCTTTTACTTAGGTAGTCGTTTCTTGCTCTTTTGTAGGTTTGCCAGGCATTTATGTTTTTTCTCCTCCTATACCTTTTCCAGCATTTGTCTCTCCACTCCTTAGCTCTTTTACACCCATTATCGAACCATTTCTCTCTGGCATGAATTACACCTACTTTGGTGACAGGTATGCAGCAATCTACTATCTTCCCATATTTCTCACAAAAGATGTCATACATTTCTTGTACAGATTTGTTGTAAAATAAGGTTCTCCAGTCAATAACTGCAAAAAGCTCATTCATTTTGATGTAATCTCCTTTCGGATAGTTCCTCCTCATGTCCTCAGTGCCTCTACTCTCAGGAAGAATGTCTTCAATGATATACTCCATCAACAACACACAGTGGTCACTCTTTCCAATTGGTGGTTCATACTCAATATTTTCAATATCCAACACATTATCTGTGAACACCAGATCAAGTAGTGATGGCTCATCCCCACCCCTGGCTCTTGTTGGTTCCATTACATGTTGGTGTAGGAAATTCCCTTGTACGCAATCTAGGAATCTTGCCCCAAATGAGTCCTCACCACTGTGTGGGTCAAGATTTATCCAATCTATCTCTTTATGATTAAAGTCTCCCATAATCAAAATCCTACATTTTTTCTCCCGCGCCATGTTAACAACTGAGTTTATGACTTCAATCGTACCTATATGACTTTCCTCATAAATTTCAAGCCTATTTTGGTTCCTTGGTGGGTTGTATACAACAGTTATTATAATGCTCTCTGACCCAGTATTTATGCGAGCAACAAGAAATTCCCTGAACTCACTTTCTATAGCCAAGTTTATTTCTTCAACTTGAATCCTCTCACTTATGAGCAGTGCTATCCCTCCACCAGTCCTCTCAGATCTTTCGACCCTTAGTATTCTGAAGCCCTTAGGAAAAACTGTGACACTGTTTATGTCCTCACTCAACTTAGTCTCTGTAATTGCTACTATATCTGCCTTACTGTTGTGAATCCTATCTTTTAATTCTACTGCCTTACCAGCTAATCCATCAGCATTTGTGTATAACAATCTTAATGAGGCCCCATCCCCTGATCTTCTGTCATTATCTTCTTTATCTCCCCTTTGTCTGGAAGTATTCTGTAACGAAAATTTTTCTTCTCTTCTTCATTTCTTTCATCATTTAACCTTCTTGCCTCTTGCAACAAGTTTTTGATCTTTCCCATCTCTTCCTGTGTTCTGTATCGTCTAATGAACACTTCTTTGCATTCTTGAAGGTCTTTTAGACTTTTTTTTCTCAACAATATTTCCCTACATGTCTCCCCCTCTCTCAAAGGTTACTTTTGTTGGTCTCGGCTTTCCTTCCCTCGAATATTTACCTAGTTGGTGTATGTTTACAATATCCTCAGGACCACATACTACTCCAAGCTTTCTTATCAGGTCTACAACGTTAGCTTTATTTTCTTCAAGTCTCCCCTGCCATGTTGGCTCCTGGGATTCACTTATGCCTGAGATTACCACTGTCTTCTCCTTATCAAGTGCCTGTCTGATGAGTGGGTTTGCCCTTTCCATCACAACGTCTTTCATTTTTTCGATTACTGTCTCTTTATAGTCAACTGTTTGTATGTTTTCCAGTGCCACCACCTTTACAGCCTCTTTTACTGCCACATTCCCCTTTAGTGCATCAGCAAAGGACGTTTTCATGGCATCATTTTCCATATTCAGCTCCTGGAACTCTTTTCTGAACTGTTCAATGTTTTCCTTAATCTGAACATTCCAAGCAGCAATCTCGTCTCTCTCAGAAGAGAGCAGTGAACTAACATCTAATTCCTTTAGGTTGTCATTTAGCTGTTTGTTTTTATCTTCTTGTTTAGAAATTCTAGATTCTAGTTGACTCTTTTCCCCTTCCAGCTTCTTTATTCTTTTTTCTAGTTCCTTTCTCTCCTGCCCTTGTGCTTTATTTGCTTCCTCCAAAGATCTTATTTGTTCTCTGAGTGTTTCATTCTCTTTCATTTCTCCATCCATATTCCGAATTTTATCATCAAGGCTTGTAACCATTTCCTCTAACTTCTTGATTCTCTGTTTAAGTCCTCTGATGACTACCCCTTCTCCCGACCCATGGGTGGGAGAGGTTTGGGACAGAGATGGCTTCATTTTTATGTTCTCCCTCTCACAGAATATAGAAAGAAGACGAGAAAGAGGAAAAAAAAAGAAAAGAGAAAAACTTCTAATTTACCTTCACACAGAATTTTTATATCTCCATATAAGTGCTATTTAGTGACTCAGTTTGTCTCCTTTCTGGTAACACACATCTTAACTTAAAAACTTGACCATGGTAATTTAAGTATAAAAAGAAAAAGAAAAACAAAAGTCAAACCTGAAGGAAAATTCGAATTTGTGTTCGAGGTGGCACCCACCTGTTTCTGTTATATATTCTTCCTAACTGATAAACTGACTTGCTAACCAAGATATGTTATCACGGGATTTAGACTTTACATTTAACTCAATATATATACAAAATAACAAAATAGCAAAAGAGAAAGCTAAAAGAAAAGCAAAAAAAATGAAGAAAATAGGACTGCTGTACTACTTGGCAACTTAACTCAGTACTGTTGACAGGTGGGTATTTGGTAATTTTTTTTTCTTTTATTATTCAATTTTTTCGTGTATCAAACTAACTAACTAGTTAATATAAATGGGAAGGATACTGATTTTAACAATATATAGAACCACAGGATCAGGTAAAACGGCTTAAGAGCTTTCCCCAGTTTACACAAAAAAATTAGGTAATGTGGTGTGATGGCTCCACGTCTGGCAACTCTTCTAGATTTCCCTCAAGGCAGAAACTGGACGGCAGCTTCTCTCTCTTCCTCACGAAAAAGTTCTCAATTTTTTTCCTTTAATATGAACAGTCTCGTCTTACAACAAATATTAGTTTTTGTACTCACAATACTCTGCAGGATTTCAGATTTATGGAAATTATGGTAAAGTTTTCCACTAAGCACTTTAGTCACTCGAAACAGTTAAAAATTTAAGAGGAGCAATTCCGTGTGTCACTGAACGCGCGGTGTTGTGTGTGTGTGTGATTACCTAATTGTGATTACCTAATTGTGTTTACGGGAAAGAGCCCAAAGCTCGTATCTTCCCGTCTCCTGATCGGTTCCATTTTTAGACTTAGTGATACTTATCATACCTGTCCTTAAAACTATGGATTGAGATAGCATTAACTACCTCCTCGCTTAGCGAATTCCAATTATCAACTACTCTTACACTGAAAAAGTATTTCCTTACATCCTGCAAACAAGTTTTCTTCCGAAGCTTCAAACTATGACCTCTAGTTCTAGAGCCAGCCATATCGAAATATCGATCCCTATCCACTCTATCATAACCATGAAGGAATTTAAAGACTGTCACCATATCCCCCCTTACTCTTCTAGCTTCGAGTGATGGCAAGTCTAATTCCCTCAGCCTCTCATCATAACCGAGATTGCGTATTTCTGGCACCAGTTTCGTGGCATGTCTTTGAACTTTTTCAAGCTTAGCTATGTGCTTTTTCAAGTGCGGATTCCAAAAGGGGGCTGCATATTCGAGTTTTGGCCTCACATAGGTTACATAAATATTTCTGAACATTTCCTTGTCCATGTGCCTGAAGGCTACCCTTACATTTGATAAGAATGCATATGCTGCCCTTACTACGCCATTTATATGTATTTCTGGAGACAAATCTGCCAGTATGTTTACTCCTAGATCTCTCTCATTTTCTGTCTCTTGAAGTTGTACTCCAGCCACCGAGTAGTCAAGCTTGGGCCTTCTTGCACTTGTACCCATTCTCATTACCTTACATTTTGAGGTATTGAATTTCATTAGCCACTTTTCTGACCACTCATGCAGATTATTTAGATCCTCCTGAAGTTCTCTACCATTGTTCTCGTTTTTTACTTTCTTCACAATCTTTGCATCATCTGCAAACATATTCATGAATGAATTTACAGACTCTGGTAGGTCATTTACATATACAAGGAACAAAAGTGGCCCTAAAACTGAACCCTGTGGAACTCCACTACTAACTCTTCTCCATTCAGACACTGAGTGTCTTACTCTAACCCTCTGTTCCCTTCCTTCTAAGTAAGTTTTTTATCCATTCCAAGACATTTCCACCTATTCTAGCCATTGATTGCAGCTTCCTAATAAGTCTCCCATGTGGAACAGTGTCAAACGCTTTCTGGAAGTCTAGGAATATGCAATCTGCCCAGCCCTCTCTTTCCTGTAAGATTTGGCTTACCTCATCATAAAATTCTAA
>JAXCGZ010001996.1:27500-145119 GCA_037179515.1 Halocaridina rubra | reverse complement strand
CAACTAGAATCTAGAATTTCTAATCAAGAAGATAAAAACAAACAGCTAAATGACAACCTAAAGGAATTAGATGTTAGTTCACTGCTATCTTCTGAGAGAGACGAGATTGCTGCTTGGAATGTTCAGATTAAGGAAAACATTGAACAGTTCAGAAAAGTTCCAGGAGCTGAATATGGAAAATGATGCCATGAAAACGTCCTTTGCTGATGCACTAAAGGGGAATGTGGCAGTAAAAGAGGCTGTAAAGGTGGTGGCACTGGAAAACATACAAACAGTTGACTATAAAGAGACAGTAATCGAAAAAATGAAAGACGTTGTGATGGAAAGGGCAAACCCACTCATCAGACAGGCACTTGATAAGGAGAAGACAGTGGTAATCTCAGGCATAAGTGAATCCCAGGAGCCAACATGGCAGGGGAGACTTGAAGAAAATAAAGCTAGGGTTGTAGACCTGATAAGAAAGCTTGGAGTAGTATGTGGTCCTGAGGATACTGTAAACATACACCAACTAGGTAAATATTCGAGGGAAGGAAAGCCGAGACCAACAAAAGTAACCTTTGAGAGAGGGGAGACATGTAGGGAAATATTGTTGAGAAAAAAAAGTCTAAAAGACCTTCAAGAATGCAAAGAAGTGTTCATTAGACGATACAGAACACAGGAAGAGATGGGAAAGATCAAAAACTTGTTGCAAGAGGCAAGAAGGTTAAATGATGAAAGAAATGAAGAAGAGAAGAAAAATTTTCGTTACGGAATACTTCCAGACAAAGGGGAGATAAAGAAGATAATGACAGAAGATCAGGGGATGGGGCCTCATTAAGATTGTTATACACAAATGCTGATGGATTAGCTGGTAAGGCAGTAGAATTAAAAGATAGGATTCACAACAGTAAGGCAGATATAGTAGCAATTACAGAGACTAAGTTGAGTGAGGACATAAACAGTGTCACAGTTTTTCCTAAGGGCTTCAGAATACTAAGGGTCGAAAGATCTGAGAGGACTGGTGGAGGGATAGCACTGCTCATAAGTGAGAGGATTCAAGTTGAAGAGATAAACTTGGCTATAGAAAGTGAGTTCAGGGAATTTCTTGTTGCTCGCATAAATACTGGGTCAGAGAGCATTATAATAACTGTTGTATACAACCCACCAAGGAACCAAAATAGGCTTGAAATTTATGAGGAAAGTCATATAGGTACGATTGAAGTCATAAACTCAATTGTTAACATGGCGCGGGAGAAAAAATGTAGGATTTTGATTATGGGAGACTTTAATCATAAAGAGATAGATTGGATAAATCTTGACCCACACAGTGGTGAGGACTCATTTGGGGCAATATTCCTAGATTGCGTACAAGGGAATTTCCTACACCAACATGTAATGGAACCAACAAGAGCCAGGGGTGGGGATGAGCCATCACTACGTGATCTGGTGTTCACAGATAATGTGTTGGATATTGAAAATATTGAGTATGAACCACCAATTGGAAAGAGTGACCACTGTGTGTTGTTGATGGAGTATATCATTGAAGACATTCTTCCTGAGAGTAGAGGCACTGAGGACATCAGGAGGAACTATCCGAAAGGAGATTACATCAAAATGAATGAGCTTTTTGCAGTTATTGACTGGAGAACCTTATTTTACAACAAATCTGTACAAGAAATGTATGACATCTTTTGTGAGAAATATGGGAAGATTGTAGATTGCTGCATACCTGTCACCAAAGTAGGTGTAATTCATGCCAGAGAGAAATGGTTCGATAATGGGTGTAAAAGAGCTAAGGAGTGGAGAGACAAATGCTGGAAAAGGTATAGGAGGAGAAAAAACATAAATGCCTGGCAAACCTACAAAAGAGCAAGATATGACTACCTAAGTAAAAGGAGAGAGGCAGAGAAAGATTATGAGAGGGACATCACCAGGAAGGCGAAAGAAAATCTCAAGCTTTTCCACAGCTTTATCAGAGGAAAACTGAAGGTAAAAGAACAGGTTTTAAGGCTAAAGAGAGCGGATGGAAGCATCACTGAGACGGACGAAGAGATCTGCAAAGAATTGAACAAGGAGTTTCAGTCAGTATTTACAGTAGAAAATACCCCACCCCCTCAGATTGCAGTGATAGAAGCTCAAGGGCCGGTATTAGAGAACATCAACCTTACAGCCACAGAGGTATGCAAAGCGCTGATGGATTTAGATGTTCATAAAGCTACAGGTCCTGATGACATATCCCCTCATGTGCTTAAAAAATGCGCAAACACAATATCAGTGGCACTAAGTATCATATTTAAGGAGTCATTGGAGTCGGGGGAGATTCCAAGATGCTGGAAACAAGCAAATGTGATACCTATCTTCAAAAAGGGAAGGAGGGATACGGCTCTGAACTATAGACCAGTTTCCTTGACCAGCATAGTTTGCAAAGTTATGGAGAAACTACTAAGGAAACATATCTCTCTTCACTTGGAATCCTTCAACTTTTTGTCAGTGAGGCAACATGGCTTCAGAGAAGGAAGATCAACAGTAACAAACTTATTAGAATTTTATGATGAGGTAAGCCAAATCTTACAGGAAAGAGAGGGCTGGGCAGATTGCATATTCCTAGACTTCCAGAAAGCGTTTGACACTGTTCCACATGGGAGACTTATTAGGAAGCTGCAATCAATGGCTAGAATAGGTGGAAATGTCTTGGAATGGATAAAAACTTACTTAGAAGGAAGGGAACAGAGGGTTAGAGTAAGACACTCAGTGTCTGAATGGAGAAGAGTTAGTAGTGGAGTTCCACAGGGTTCAGTTTTAGGGCCACTTTTGTTCCTTGTATATGTAAATGACCTACCAGAGTCTGTAAATTCATTCATGAATATGTTTGCAGATGATGCAAAGATTGTGAAGAAAGTAAAAAACGAGAACAATGGTAGAGAACTTCAGGAGGATCTAAATAATCTGCATGAGTGGTCAGAAAAGTGGCTAATGAAATTCAATACCTCAAAATGTAAGGTAATGAGAATGGGTACAAGTGCAAGAAGGCCCAAGCTTGACTACTCGGTGGCTGGAGTACAACTTCAGGAGACAGAAAATGAGAGAGATCTAGGAGTAAACATATTGGCAGATTTGTCTCCAGAAATACATATAAATGGCGTAGTAAGGGCAGCATATGCATTCTTATCAAATGTAAGGGTAGCCTTCAGGCACATGGACAAGGAAATGTTCAGAAATATTTATGTAACCTATGTGAGGCCAAAACTGGAATATGCAGCCCCCTTTTGGAATCCGCACTTGAAAAAGCACATAGCTAAGCTTGAAAAAGTTCAAAGACATGCCACGAAACTGGTGCCAGAAATACGCAATCTCGGTTATGATGAGAGGCTGAGGGAATTAGACTTGCCATCACTCGAAGCTAGAAGAGTAAGGGGGGATATGGTGACAGTCTTTAAATTCCTTCATGGTTATGATAGAGTGGATAGGGATCGATATTTCGATATGGCTGGCTCTAGAACTAGAGGTCATAGTTTGAAGCTTCGGAAGAAAACTTGTTTGCAGGATGTAAGGAAATACTTTTTCAGTGTAAGAGTAGTTGATAATTGGAATTGGCTAAGCGAGGAGGTAGTTAATGCTACCTCAATCCATAGTTTTAAGGACAGGTATGATAAGTATCACTAAGTCTAAAAATGGAACCGATGAGGAGACGGGAAGATACGAGCTTTGGGCTCTTTCCCGTAAACACAATTAGGTAATCACACACAATCATAAAGAGATAGATTGGATAAATCTTGACCCACACAGTGGTGAGGACTCATTTGGGGCAATATTCCTAGATTGCGTACAAGGGAATTTCCTACACCAACATGTAATGGAACCAACAAGAGCCAGGGGTGGGGATGAGCCATCACTACTTGATCTGGTGTTCACAGATAATGTGTTGGATATTGAAAATATTGAGTATGAACCACCAATTGGAAAGAGTGACCACTGTGTGTTGTTGATGGAGTATATCATTGAAGACATTCTTCCTGAGAGTAGAGGCACTGAGGACATCAGGAGGAACTATCCGAAAGGAGATTACATCAAAATGAATGAGCTTTTTGCAGTTATTGACTGGAGAACCTTATTTTACAACAAATCTGTACAAGAAATGTATGACATCTTTTGTGAGAAATATGGGAAGATTGTAGATTGCTGCATACCTGTCACCAAAGTAGGTGTAATTCATGCCAGAGAGAAATGGTTCGATAATGGGTGTAAAAGAGCTAAGGAGTGGAGAGACAAATGCTGGAAAAGGTATAGGAGGAGAAAAAACATAAATGCCTGGCAAACCTACAAAAGAGCAAGATATGACTACCTAAGTAAAAGGAGAGAGGCAGAGAGAGATTATGAGAGGGACATCACCAGGAAGGCGAAAGAAAATCTCAAGCTTTTCCACAGCTTTATCAGAGGAAAACTGAAGGTAAAAGAACAGGTTTTAAGGCTAAAGAGAGCGGATGGAAGCATCACTGAGACGGACGAAGAGATCTGCAAAGAATTGAACAAGGAGTTTCAGTCAGTATTTACAGTAGAAAATACCCCACCCCCTCAGATTGCAGTGATAGAAGCTCAAGGGCCGGTATTAGAGAACATCAACCTTACAGCCACAGAGGTATGCAAAGCGCTGATGGATTTAGATGTTCATAAAGCTACAGGTCCTGATGACATATCCCCTCATGTGCTTAAAAAATGCGCAAACACAATATCAGTGGCACTAAGTATCATATTTAAGGAGTCATTGGAGTCGGGGGAGATTCCAAGATGCTGGAAACAAGCAAATGTGATACCTATCTTCAAAAAGGGAAGGAGGGATACGGCTCTGAACTATAGACCAGTTTCCTTGACCAGCATAGTTTGCAAAGTTATGGAGAAACTACTAAGGAAACATATCTCTCTTCACTTGGAATCCTTCAACTTTTTGTCAGTGAGGCAACATGGCTTCAGAGAAGGAAGATCAACAGTAACAAACTTATTAGAATTTTATGATGAGGTAAGCCAAATCTTACAGGAAAGAGAGGGCTGGGCAGATTGCATATTCCTAGACTTCCAGAAAGCGTTTGACACTGTTCCACATGGGAGACTTATTAGGAAGCTGCAATCAATGGCTAGAATAGGTGGAAATGTCTTGGAATGGATAAAAACTTACTTAGAAGGAAGGGAACAGAGGGTTAGAGTAAGACACTCAGTGTCTGAATGGAGAAGAGTTAGTAGTGGAGTTCCACAGGGTTCAGTTTTAGGGCCACTTTTGTTCCTTGTATATGTAAATGACCTACCAGAGTCTGTAAATTCATTCATGAATATGTTTGCAGATGATGCAAAGATTGTGAAGAAAGTAAAAAACGAGAACAATGGTAGAGAACTTCAGGAGGATCTAAATAATCTGCATGAGTGGTCAGAAAAGTGGCTAATGAAATTCAATACCTCAAAATGTAAGGTAATGAGAATGGGTACAAGTGCAAGAAGGCCCAAGCTTGACTACTCGGTGGCTGGAGTACAACTTCAAGAGACAGAAAATGAGAGAGATCTAGGAGTAAACATACTGGCAGATTTGTCTCCAGAAATACATATAAATGGCGTAGTAAGGGCAGCATATGCATTCTTATCAAATGTAAGGGTAGCCTTCAGGCACATGGACAAGGAAATGTTCAGAAATATTTATGTAACCTATGTGAGGCCAAAACTGGAATATGCAGCCCCCTTTTGGAATCCGCACTTGAAAAAGCACATAGCTAAGCTTGAAAAAGTTCAAAGACATGCCACGAAACTGGTGCCAGAAATACGCAATCTCGGTTATGATGAGAGGCTGAGGGAATTAGACTTGCCATCACTCGAAGCTAGAAGAGTAAGGGGGGATATGGTGACCGTCTTTAAATTCCTTCATGGTTATGATAGAGTGGATAGGGATCGATATTTCGATATGGCTGGCTCTAGAACTAAGAGGTCACAGTTTGAAGCTTCGGAAGAAAACTTGTTTGCAGGATGTAAGGAAATACTTTTTCAGTGTAAGAGTAGTTGATAATTGGAATTCGCTAAGCGAGGAGGTAGTTAATGCTATCTCAATCCATAGTTTTAAGGACAGGTATAAGTATCACTAAGTCTAAAAATGGAACCGATCAGGAGACGGGAAGATACGAGCTTTGGGCTCTTTCCCGTAAACACAATTAGGTAATCACAATTAGGTAATCACACACAAAAAAAAGGAAACACAAACCTTACTGCAAAAACAGTCATAACATGCGATATATCCACACAGTATACTGGGTAAAGAAATACTGAAGCATATGGCAACATTTTTTTTTTATGATAGTGACACCAGGATAGGCAAAAAAAATAATAAAAAAAAAATATCTGCCCTCATCGCGCGTGGCCATGAAAAAACATAAAGTAAAAAGAAATGGAGATGTGGAAAGTTGTGATTTGTCAGATGTGATGGGGCATTAAAAGATGTGTAACTAAACTCCAAGCATATTTGGTGTTGATGTAGGCATAGAAAATGCATCGTAACTGAAGGAAGAATTAATATCGAACTGTCCTGGAGAGTCCTATTTCAGTCCAAAAGACCCTTCAGCTATAGTATCACAACAGTTGGCTGGTGCCATGGGCCAGCATACTACACACACACACACATATATATATATATATATATATATATATATATATATATATATATATATATATATATATATATATATATATATATACAGTGCTCCCTCATTTATCGCGAGGGTTTGGTTCCGGGACCAGCCGCTAAAGGTGAAAATTCGCGAAGTAGGAGCACTATATTTATTACAGGCATTTTACATTTATTTTTACCTTGTATAAACCCTCCCTAAACTGTCAACAACTCACCATTTATTTTCTTAATAACAGTTCGTAAGCGTTAGTTTATATGAACGTGATATTGTGAAGATTGAAAAATAGCACTAAGAACAAATGGCAAACAAACTTTCGATATAATATCGTCAGGGAAATAGCGTGTAGAGAATATATATATTTCATTTAAGTTTCCCATGTACAGTACGATATACGTTTTCTTTTTGACTCAGCTGAATTTGTTTACCTTAAAATTTCGTGCAGCATGGTCGATATGTAAAGAAGATAAAATAATGTTTAGTACCAAGGAATATTAATAACACTATAATCTTGAAAATTAGATAAACTCCAAATAGGGTGAGATAAATATTTTATGAGTAAGTTATTGTGCCTGAATACCGATAAGCATCGGCTGGTACGGAAGCAGCAAAATGTTTTAGTTGGTTTGCTCCCGCATTCTCCTCCTCTTCTACCGCTTAATGCGATCAAATATTATGAAGAGAATTGGGGGGGGGGGAAACATTAAAAACAAACAGCAAAAGACATGCGATATAATATCGTCAGGGAAATAGCATGCAAGGGTGTATCAGCTGATATGGAAGCGCCAAAACGTTTGCAGATAAAGCTTCGTTCTCCCACATCCTCCTCCTCTTCTACTGCTCAATGCGATCGAATATTATGAAAAAAAATTTGAAATTAGCATTAAGAACAAACCGCAAACAAACTTTCAATATAATATCGTCATGGAAATAGCGTGTGAGGGTGTTTCGGCTGATACGGAAGTGCCAAAACGTTTGCAGATAAGAGGTTCATTAACTTTCGTCGTCCTCCTCTTCTACCGCTTAATGCGATCGAATATTATGAAGAGAATTGAAAAAAGCATTAAGAACAAACTTCCGATATAATATCGTCAGGGAAATAGCGTGTAGAGAATATATATATATATATATATATATATATATATATATATATATATATATATATATATATATATATATATATATATATATATATATATATATATATATATATATTTCATTTAAGTTTCCCTTGCTCATTACAATATACGTTTTCTTTGTAACCAATTGTATAGTTTTCTTTTTGTCTCAACAGACTGTTTACGTTAAGATTTCGTGCAGCATGGTCGGTATGTAAAGAAGATAGAATAATGTTTAGAACCAAGGAATATTAATAATATTATAATCTTGAAAATTAGATAAACCCCAAATAGGGTAAGTAAATGAATGTTTTATGAGTAAGATATTGTGCCTTAATAGTGATAAGCATCAGCTGATACGGAGGCGGCAAAACTTTTTCGTTCGAGGTTTGTTCTCGTGCCTCCTCCTCCTCCTCTTCTACCGGTTAATGCGATCGAATATTGTGAAGAGAATTAAAGTATACATATATACACCTTGTTCTCAAAATAACGCCTAGATAGGTTCTCAGAAGTGTCGGGTAAGTGGAAAATCGCGTGAAAAAACGAGTAATTTTCCATAGGAAACAATGATAAAGGGCATAGATACGTTCCAAACCTTACATAGACACACCATGCCAAAGATATAAGATAAGTAAAAAATATATTTTATTACTACGTAGCAAGGCAGAAAGCCCTGTATCTATTTTTAAGAGTATACAAAAGATATTTATATTTACTTTACAGCTAGAAATTAACGTACATTATTATACCGTACTCAATTATGTAGTGGGCAACAGTCATACAGTACACTGGGACATGCATGGTGGCCATGAGCAAGTAACTTATGTGGTAGAAGAGGAGGAGGATGCAGGAGAACGAACCTCTATCTGCAAATGTATACAAAGATAAAATAAGAATTACAAATAACCAAAGCAAGACTAAAAAACGAAAAAAAAAATTATGCAATGCCTAAATCTGCCATATGACAGATTTAAATAACTTAATCTACATTCTCTATAGAGGCACAGAGTTAGGGGGGATATGATTGAGGTGTATATATGGTTTAAAATGATAAACAAGGGTGATATTAATAATTTTAAAAATTCATGATCAAACCTGAACTCATAATGGGTAATGGATTTAAGCTTGAAAAATTTAGGTTCAGAAGGGAAATTGGTGAAAATTGGTTTGGTAATACCGTAGAGTAGTGATGCATGGAACAGGATTCCTGGTATGATAAATGCCAATACCTTAGACACCTTCAAATGTAGATTAGATAGACATATGACTGAGGTAGGATGGGTATGAATAGGTTAGTGCTTATTAGAGGAATCATAAATAGAAAAAAATATCATTCAAAAATGGAGCTGCCTCTTGTGTGCCAGTAGGCATGTTGCAGTGTCCCCTATTATTATGTTCTTAAAACATTCTACTAACTATAGGTGATTACCTAGTTGTGTTTACGGGAAAGAGCCCAAAGCTCGTATCTTCCCGTCTCCTGATCGGTTCCATTTTATACTTAGTGATACTTATCATACCTGTCCTTAAAACTATGGATTGAGATAGCATTAACTACCTCCTTGCTTAGCGAATTCCAATTATCAACTACTCTTACACTGAAAAAGTATTTCCTTACTTCCTGCAAAGAAGTTTTCTTACGAAGCTTCAAACTATGACCTCTAGTTCTAGAGCCAGCCATATCAAAATATCGATCCCTATCCACTCTATCATAACCATGAAGGAATTTAAAGACTGTCACCATATCCCCCCCTCACTCTTCTAGCTTCGAGTGATGGTAAGTCTAATTCCCTCAGCCTCTCATCATAACTGAGATTGCGTATTTCTGGCACCAGTTTCGTGGCATGTCTTTGAACTTTTTCAAGCTTAGCTATGTGCTTTTTCAAGTGCGGATTCCAAAAGGGGGCTGCATATTCGAGTTTTGGCCTCACATAGGTTACATAAATATTTCTGAACATTTCCTTGCCCATGTGCCTGAAGGCTACCCTTACATTTGATAAGAATGCATATGCTGCCCTTACTATGCCATTTATATGTATTTCTGGAGACAAATCTGCCAGTATGTTTACTCCTAGATCTCTCTCATTTTCTGTCTCTTGAAGTTGTACTCCAGCCACCGAGTAGTCAAGCTTGGGTCTTCTTGCACTTGTACCCATTCTCATTACCTTACATTTTGAAGTATTGAATTTCATTAGCCACTTTTCTGACCACTCATGCAGATTATTTAGATCCTCCTGAAGTTCTCTACCATTGTTCTCGTTTTTTACTTTTTCATAAAGCTACAGGTCCTGATGACATATCCCCTCATGTGCTTAAAGACTTGACCATGGTAATTTAAGGATAAAAAGAAAAAGAAAAAATGCAACAAAACAAAAGTCAAACCTGAAGTAAAATTCGAATTTGTGTCTGAGGAGGCACCCACCTGTTTCTGCTATATATTCTTCCTAACTGATAAACTCACTTGCTAACAGGTAAGGGCCGAGCGTGGTAGCAGTGAGCAGGTTACGTCAGCGGTAGCAGAAGAGGAGGAGGATGCAGGAGAACGAACCTCTATTTGTAAATGTAGACAAAGATAAAATAAAAATTATAAAAACCGAAGCAAGACTAAAAAACGAAAAAAAAAATCATTATGCAATGCCTAAATGGAAAACACATTCTACTCACTCTTCAGGTGCGCAACAGGTAAAGGCCGAGCGAGGAAGTGGCGAGCACGTGACGTAGGCGGTAGCAGAAGAGAAGGGGGAAGCGTTAGAACGAACCCCATCTGCAAACGTAATTAAAGATAAAATAAACACAATTAACAAAAGCAATACTCAAAAACGAAAAAAAAATCGATATGCAATGCCTGAATTATTGTAAAAAAAAAAAAAAAAAAAAAAAAAAAACATTCTACTCTCCATTATACAGCGACATGCATAGAGGCAGAGAGCACGTGACGTCAGCAGTATTAGAAAAGGAGGAACCACTATCTGCCAAACGTAAGAAACGGTTATCAAAATCAAGACTAGAAAACTGAGTTTTTTCATTATGCAATGCCGGAATTACTATAACAAAAAAATATAAAACACATTCTACTCACTATATACGGTAACCAACAGGTATGGGATGAGCGTGGTGGCAGGGAGCACTTGACATAAGTGGTGTTAGAAGAGTACGAACCTCTATCTGCAAACGTAAAAAACAATTAACAAATGGTAAGACTAGAAAACTAATTTAATTTCAGTATGCAACGCCTGAATTACTATAACAAAAATAAATATAAAACACATTCTACTCACTCTATATACGGTGAGCAACAGGTATGGGCCGAGCGTGGTGGCGGCGAGCACGTGACTTTAGCGGTAGGAGACGGAGAGAGGGAAGGGTTAGAACGAACCCCTAGCTGAAAAAATAGTTACAGTAACAAAAAAAAATCATTAAAAGCAAGACAAGAATTTTTTTTTCATTATGCAATACACAGTAATGATGTACAATAAAAAATATTACACACATTCTACTCACTTTATACAGTATACGGCGAGCAACAGTCATCGAGCGTTTTTGAGGCGACCAAGTGATATAATAAGGAGGAGGAAGTGGAAGAGCCAACCCCTAGCTGTTGCGCACTATAGGTGTGCAACAGGTAAGGGCCGAGCGTGGTAGCAGTGAGCAGGAGACGTCAGCAGTAGCAGAAGAGGAGGAGGATGCAGGAGAACGAACCTCTATCTGTAAATGTAAACAAAGATAAAATAAAAATTATAAAAACCAAAGCAAGTCTATAAAACGAAAAATATCATTATGCAATGCCTAAATGGAAAACACATTCTACTCACTCTATAGGTGTGCAACAGGTAAAGGCCGAGCGAGGAAGTGGCGAGCACGTGACGTAGGCGGTTGCAGAAGAGAAGGGGGAAGCGTTAGAACGAACCCCATCTGCAAACGTAATAAAATATAAAATAAACACAATTAACAAAAGCAATACTAAAAAACGAAAAAAAAAATCAATATGCAATGCCTGAATTATTGTGAAAAGAAAAAAAAACACATTCTACACTCCATTATACAGCGACATGCATAGAGGCAGAGAGCACGTGACGTCAGCAGTATTAGAAAAGGAGGAGCCTCCATCTGCCAAACGTAAGAAACAATTATCAAAATCAAGACTAGAAAACTGAGTTTTTTCATTATGCAATGCCGGAATTACTATAAAAAAAAATATAAAACACATTCTACTCACTCTATATATGGTGACCAACAGGTATGGGATGAGCGTGGTGGCAGGGAACACTTGACATAAGTGGTGTTAGAAGAGTACGAACCTCTATCTGCAAACGTAAAAAACAATTAACAAATGGTAAGACTAGAAAAATAATTTAATTTTAGTATGCAACGCCTGAATTACTATAACAAAAATAAATATAAAACACATACTACTCACTATATATACGGTGAGCAACAGGTATGGGCCGAGCGTGGTGGCGGCGAGCACGTGACTTTAGCGGTAGGACACGGAGAGAGGGGAGGGTTAGAACGAACCCCTAGCTGAAAAATAGTTACAGTAACAAAAAAAAATCATTAAAAGCAAGACAAGAATATTTTTATCATTATGCAATACACAGTAATGATGTACAATAAAAAATATTACACATTCTACTCACTTTATACAGTATATGGCGAGCAACAGTCATCGAGCGTGTTTGAGGCGACCAGGTGATATAATGAGGACGTGGAAGAGCCAACCCCTAGCTGTTGCGCGCACTATAGGTGTGCAACACGTAAGGGCCGAGCGTTGTAGCAGTGAGCAGGAGACACCAGCAGTAGCAGAAGAGGAGGATGATGCAGGAGAACGAACCTCTATCTGTAAATGTAAACAAAGATAAAATAAAAATTATAAAAATCAAAGCAAGATTAAAAAACGAAAAAAAAATCATTATGCAATGCCTACATGGAAAACACATTCTACTCACTCTATAGGTGCGCAACAGGTAAAGGCAGAGCGAGGAAGTGGTGAGCACGTGACGTAGGCGGTAGCAGAAGAGAAGGGGGAAGCGTTAGAACGAACCCCATCTGCAAATGTAATAAAATATAAAACACAATTAACAAAAGCAATACTGAAAAACGAAAAAGAAATCGATATGCAATGCCTGAATTATTGTAAAAAGAAAAAAAAAACATTCTACTCTCCATTATACAGCGACATGCATAGAGGCAGAGAGCACGTGACGTCAGCAGTATTAGAAAAGGAGGAGCCTCCATCTGCCAAACGTAAGAAACAATTATCAAAATCAAGACTAGAAAACTGAGTTTTTTCATTATGCAATGCCGGAATTACTATAACAAAAAAATATAAAACACATTCTACTCACTCTATATATGGTGACCAACAGGTATGGGATGAGAGTGGTGGCAGGGAGCACTTGACATAATTGGTGTTAGAAGAGTAAGAACCTCTATCTGCAAACGTAAAAAACAATTAACAAATGGTAAGACTAGAAAACTAATTTAATTTCAGTATGCAACGCCTGAATTACTATAACAAAAATAAATATAAAACACATTCTACTAACTCTATATACGGTGAGCAACAGGTATGGGCCGAGCGTGGTGGCGGCGAGCACGTGACTTTAGCGATAGGAGACGGAGATAGGGAAGGGTTAGAACGAACCCCTAGCTGAAAAGTTACAGTAACAAAAAAAAAATCATTAAAAGCAAGACAAGAATTTTTTTTTCATTATGCAATACACAGTAATGATGTACAATAAAAAATATTACACACATTCTACTCACTTTATACAGTATACGGCGAGCAACAGTCATCGAGCGTGTTTGAGGCGACCAGGTGATATAATAAGGAGGAGAAGAGGAGGAAGTGGAAGAGCCAACCCCTAGCTGCAAAAATAAATAGATACCATTAAAAAAATTAAAAACAACAGTAGAAAACTCATATTTTATAATTGTGCAATGACTGAATATAATAATGTACATGATATTAAAAACATTAAAAAAAGACGTGAAAGATTACAGAGGTGTACTCACTCTATGTACGATGGGCAGCAATCAAACTGGGACGAGCGGGGTGGCCTTGACAAGGTGAGTTAAACGGTGGGAGAAGAGGAGGAGGAAGAGGAACAGGGTGAGCTATTCCCTGGTTGAGGTTGGGGCTCATACTGTTTAGATGTGCTTGGCTGAGGGTCATCAATATCACTTCTTCTTTTTTTCACTGAAAAGTAAGAATCAAGAGTTGCGTGCTGGGCAATCCTCCTCTTTTCTTTTAATATTTCCTTATAGCAGGAAGTATTAAGCAAAATTCTTCTGGATGTAATGCCTGCACGCTCTATAGCGGGATCTTCCTTATCCAATATTTCCAAGGCACTCTCGATATAGTGAAAAAATTTAGTTAATCCACTCACACTGAGTGATTTCTTGGGGTTCGCAGAATGTGCTGCTGCCTCGATGTCCTCCCTCTCCTTTGTTCTTCACCTTCCAGGTCCTCCAAATCCTCGGCAGTAAAGTCCTCCGTGTGGGAAGCAAGAAGGGCATCCACATCCTCCTTAAAAACGTCGGTGAATCCCACACGATGTGCGAGCTGAACGCACTCAAGTCTCGTCTTTGACAGCCGCTCATTTAGGTCAAAACCTGGGAAAGAGTTCACTAACTGCAGACCAGCATTCTTCCAGGCTCCATTTAGACATGACTGAGTTACTTGAGCCCAAGAATCCTTCACAAACCATATGGCATGCCTGACGTTAAATTCTTTCCAGTAGTCTTTAACCGCAGTCTTCTTTATATATAGGTTCGAGATATTGCCTGCCTCAGCTGCTCTCTCAGGATCGCCCATGCTGACGTCAGCCTTACTGCTGAGATCTTTAAACGAATGCTTGAGGTAGTGCGATTTCAGCATCTGCACTACCCCCTGGTCCATTGGTTGAATTAGGGAAGTTGTATTTGGCGGCAGAAATACTACTTTGATGTTAGGAGGAATATCGGCGATTAAAGTAGGATGGGCTGGAGCATTATCTAAGAGCATAAGAATTTTAGAGGGTACATCATGACTCTTGCAATAGACTTCTAACTCTTTGGCAAGAAATGTCGTGAAGTAATCCTTAAAAATACTTCCAGTCATCCATCCTTTCGGATTTGAATACCAATGCACTGGAAGTAACTCTGTTGTAACCCTTTAGTGTTCGAGGATTTTTGGAATGGTAAATCATTACCGGCTTCAGCTTCTTGTCGCCCTCAGCATTAGCACCAATCAGTAGGGTAAAACGATCTTTTGCTGCCTTGAATCCAGAAGCTCGTTTTTCTTCCATGGAAATATACGTCCTTTCTGGCATTCGCTTCCAGAATAAAGCAGTTTCGTCCATATTGAAAATCTGCCTGGACGTATATCCCCCTTCCTCTATGATGGCCTTGAATTCTGCTGGAAACCGCTTGCCGCATCCGTATCAGCTGATGAGCTTTCGCCTTGTAACTTTTGGTTGCAATAACCATACCTTCATTGGAAATGAGTAAACCAACCAGAGCTAGCATAAAAGGGTCTCACTTCTTCGTCTGTCGTCTTTGATTTCAAATGTTCATAAATCTCACATGCTTTTTCCCTGACGATACTATACGGCAGGTTTGTTTGCTGTTGGTTCTTAAGATTCATCCACAAGGTTAGCATTTTCTCCATCTTCTCCATAATATCCGATCGAGAATATGAGGCTTTAGCCGCAGTTAAGCTCACACCAGCTTTAGCACTTTTCCAGATCCTCTCCTTATTATCACGGATAGTGCGCAGCGTGCTCTCCGGGAGATTCATAACCCGTCTAATGGTGCCCGTACTCTCACCACGCTCATATCGGACCAACACTTGAAGCTTCACTTCAAGGGTTATTGCCTTTCTGGCTCTTTTGGGAGTACTAGAAGCACTTCCACAGTCTTTTCCTGGGAGTTTACTAGCTATAATATTGTAGTACAGGTATACAGTTATCTGTAAAATTTAAAAGAACTGAAAACACAGTTATAAATATATCCACGTACAGTGGATAAATTACCCTAGGTTAGGGTAATCAGAGAATAATGAGTGATATCTACATACATACATACATATACCTTGGCTGTTTCCCCCTTTAATTTGGGGGTAGCCGACATCAAGAAAGGAAAACAAATAGGGGATTACTTTGCTCTATGGACAATGACGAGGGAGCTAGCGACCGTTCAGATGGCACTGCTGGAGTGCCACAGCCCATCCTCCCGGCTCTTCCACAACCTGTGTCGCTTCACAACTGCCAGCTCCTCCTACTGCCCCTACCACAGGGCTATCTCTGTAAGATGCAGCCCCGTGGTAACAGCAGATGCCCATCAGAGCCGCGTCACAATCGCTCGCCACTCATTCCTATTCCTAGCACGCTGGCTTGCTTCCCTCACATCCATCCTCCTATCATTCAGGGCTCTCCTTACTCCATCCATCCATCCAAACCTAGGCCTCCCTCTAGCATTTCTCCCATCAGCTCTCGCATTCATCACCTTTTTCAGCAGCCTTTCATCATCCATCCTTTCCACATGGCCAAACCATCTCAGAACATTGATATCTACTCTGGCTGCAATTTCTCTCCTCACACCCGTTCTTGCTATCACCACTTCATTCCTAACCTTATCCAATCGAGATACACCAATCATACTCCTCAGGCAGTTCATCTCAAACACATTTAGTTTCCGTCTCTCACTTACTTTCATACCCCATAACTCTGATCCATACATCACAGTTGGCACAACCACTTTCTCATACAAAACTTTCTTAACATTCATTTCCAACCCTCTATTCTTCATCACTCCTTTCAATGCACCCAACACTTTACATCCTTCATTCACTCTGTGACACACATCTGCTTCCACTCCACCATTTGCAGCTATAACCGAGCCTAAATACTTAAACTGATTAACCTCCTCAAGTGTCTCTCCATTCAACATAACATTCAATCCAGCGCCATCCTCATTTCTTGTACACCTCATAACCTTACTCTTTCCCACATTCACTCGCAGCTTCCTTCTTTCACACACCATTCCAAATTCTGACACTAACTGACACAGCTTTTCCTCTGAATCTGCCACCACCACAGTATCATCTGCAAACAGCAACTGATTCAGCTCCCACTCGTTATCATCCCCATCTACCATTCTCAAACCTCGATCACGTACTCGCTCATTCACCTCTCTTACAACTCCATCAATATACAAATTGAACAGCCATGGTGACATCACACATCCCTGTCTCAGACCCACTCTCACTGGAAACCACTCACTCACTTCATTCCCTACCCTAACACATGCTCTACTACCCTCATACAAACTCTTCACTGCATGCAACAATTTACCATTGATTCCGTATAATCTCAAAACATTCCACATAGCCTCTCTATCAACTCTATCATATGCTTTCTCCAGATCTCAAAATGCAAAATACACATCCTTACCCTTTGCTAAATATTTCTCACATAACTGCCTAACTATAAAAATCTGATCTATACAACCTCTACCTTTCCTAAAACCACTCTGCACTTCTGCGATCACATATTCTGTCTTATCCCTAATCCTATTAACCAGTATCCTACCATACACTTTTCCTACCACACTCAACAAACTTATACCCCTAAAATTACTGCATTCATACATATCTCCCTTACCTTTGTATAGGGGCACTATACAGGCAATCGCCCAATCCACTGGCACCAATGACAACATAAAGCATATATTAAACACTCACTAACCATTCCAATGCAGTCACACCCCCTTCTTTCAACATCTACGCTCTCACACCATCCATTCCAGGTGCTTTACCTGCTTTCGCTTCATACAATGCCCTTTTCACCTCCTCTCTTGTAATCTCTCTCTCATTTTCATCTCCCATTACTGGCCCTTGAACCCCTCCCACTGCCACTATAGCTGCCTCTCTATCTTCCTCAACATTCAGCAAGCACTCAAAATATTCTGCCCATCTTTTCCGTGCATCGTTCCCTCTTAACATCTGTCCATTCACATCTTTCACTGTCTCCTCCATCCTCAATTCACCCTTCCTTGCTCTCTTCACTTCTTTCCAAAACTTCTTTTTATTCTCCTCATATGACCTACTAAAATCCTGTCCCCACCTAACATTTGCCAACCTCTTCTCTTCCTCTACCTTCCGCTTGGTTTCCACATTTTTCTCCCTATATCTTTCATACTTCTCCCTACTTTTACACTGCAGCCATTCCTCAAAAGCCCTCTTTTTCTTTTCCACCTTCATTTTCACCCCTTCATTCCACCACTCGCTGCCCCTCCTCATGCCACCTCCAACAAACCTCTTTCCACACACATCACTTGCATGTCCCATAAAACATTCTTTCATCAACCCCCATTCCTCCCCTAACTCCCCAACTTCTCTTTCTTTCACCCTGTCATATGCCACTCAACCTGTCCTGATATTCCTGTCTCTTCTCTGGCTTTTTCAACTCTTCCACCTTCACTATTTCCCTTCTACATCCCCCCACACTATTTCCCCACTCTTTTGCTACTACCACTTTTGCTTCAACCAAAAGATGATCAGACATCCCAGCAGCCACACCCCTGAATGCATGTACATCTTTCACTCTACTAATCATACTCTTTGCTACCAACACATAATCCATCAATGCTCTTTCTTGCACTCTTCCATTTGCCACTCTCATCCATGTATACTTATTTATTAACTTCTTCTTAAATAAACTATTACCTATCACCAACTCTTGCTCCACACACATATCTAACAGTCTCTCGCCACTCTCATTCCCACCTGGTACCCCATACTTTCCTACAACACCTTCTATCTCTCTATCACCCACTCTGGCATTCAAGTCACCCAACACAACTACATAGTTCCTTCTACTCAGACCATCCACACATCTAGTTAACTCATTCCAGAATTCATCCCGCTCTTCCTCACTTCTCTCACATCCTGGCCCATACGCACTAACAAAAGCCCAACATTCCCTTCCTATCCTAGCCCTCACCCACATCAGCCTAGATGACACTTCTTTCCATTCCACTACCTGATTTACCATCCATTCACTCAGCAATAATGCCACACCTTCTCTCGCTCTCCCCCTTTCAACCCCAGACACCCTACCCGTCACATCACCAAATGCCACTTCTCCTTTTCCTTTCATCTTCGTCTCACACAATGCCAATACATCCATCCTCCTCTTACCAAACATATATCCAATCTCACATCTTTTGCTCTCTATCGTACTACAACCACGCACATTTAGACACCCCAAAACTAGTGTTTGGGGAGAAGTTATTCTCCCCTCTACTCCCGTTCTTCTTTGACGTCTCGCAGGAGGTTGATACAAGGGGGGGGATTCCTAGTCCCCCCGCCCCATCCACTTTTAGTCGCCTTTTACGACACGCAGGGAATACGGTGAGGCTATTCTTTGATATTGTGCCCGCCCCACAGGGCACTGCCCGTAATGAATTTCATTACGTTTAGGGTACTCAATATGGATATAGGGAAATTTTTTTCTATCTATATATTTAAATGTCTACCTATTTACATATTTATCTTGTTATCCATCTATATACTTATCTATCTATCTACAGTAATTATCAATCTGTCTATCCATCTATATACGTATCTATCTATCTATCCATATATGATTAATTGTTTTAAATCAAGATTCTCTCTCTCTCTCTCTCTCTCTCTCTCTCTCTCTCTCTCTCTCTCTCTCTCTCTCTCTCTCTCTCTCTCTCTCTCTCTCTCTCTCCTCTCTCTCTCTCTCTCTCTCTCTCTCTCATGCCTATACAAAGAAGAAAATCTAGGGGCTATTCAAGGGGGTTACAGCATCCCCTCTAGAGCTGGTGAAATACCCCTACTTTTATATAGTGGAATGGGGAAGAGGGTGGAGATGGGGGTCTAGTGTTGCTAAAATAATAGTCTTTTTCTGAAGCACTCCACGGCTTAGAGATATTGCATAGCTTATACAGTATATATGGGCTTACCTTGTATATATCCTTAGAGAGAGAGAGAGTGACTGACGACCAAAATCGGAGTTATAACTAGCTCAGTATGAAAGATAATATTATACAATTTTATACATACGGTATGCAGTATATATATATATATATATATATATATATATATATATAATATATATATATATATATATATATATATATATATATATATAAAATGATGATGATCTTTTCTTATCGTAATCCTTTGTACTCGTGGAAGAAGTGTTGTACACTTACCATTTTTCCCATTTACTCCAGAATATCCAATGGACAACATGAAAACTTCTTACTTACCATATTTTCCATTTTCCCCATAATATCCGATCGAGTATATGAAGACTTAGCCGCAGTTAAACTAAAACCAGCTTTTGCACTTTTATTTTTTCCTCATTTTCACGGATAGTGTGTACGTACATATATTCAGTGAGATGCAACGCAGTTTCAATGCTGCCCGTACTCTCATCACTCTCATGACGGCCCAACCCTTGCAATTTTATTTCAGGAATTATTGCCTTTCTGCCTCTTTTGGGAGTAGAAGCACTTATACAGTCTTTTCCTGGGCATTTACTGGCCATGACAGTGCAATACATAATCTTTAAAATATAAAAGAACTGAACACACAAACCATAACATTCACTGAGGTGCATTGCCGGATTAATGGAGACCTAACTCTCACCACTCTTATAACAACCCAACACTTGCAATTTTATTTCAGGAATTATTGTCTTTCTGCCTCTTTTCCTGGGCATTTACTGGCCATGATAGTATGTACAATATATAATCTTTAAAATATAAAAGACCTGAAAACACAAAGCATAACAATCACCGAGATGCATCACCAGTTTAATGGCGACCGTACACACAATGGCCCAACACTTGCAATTTTATTTCAAGAATTATTGCCGTTCTCTTTCTTTTGGGAGTAGAAGCACTTACACTGTCTTTTCTTAGGCTTTTACTGGCCATGATAGTGCAATATATAATCTTTAAAATATAAAAGAACAAAATATAAATGTAACACCAACACAGAACACTAAAAACACACACTCACTACACTGGGTAAGAGCAAACTGATGGCAGCTTCGCGGGAAAGGTGTCCGTGCGCGCTTATTTAAAAAAAAAAAAAAAAATTGGCGGGCGTTACTTTAATTTCGCGGTTATAAAAAACGTGTGAAAAAGGAACAAGGTGTGTATATATATATATATATATATATATATATATATATATATATATATATATATATATATATATATATATATATATATATATTTATAATGATTTTTTTTTTTAATTCAAGCGCTTAACTTACTCATCAATACTAAGGTTATATTTTTTTTCATGAATTTTTAATCCAACTGCTTAGCCAGGATATCATTCCTTGTGCACTAGAAGTGTTCATAAAAAACTTCTTTGTCTACATCTTTTCCCACTTTTATGTGGGGTCGATGTTTCTGGCCAGTTTTCTCCATTTGTTTCTGTCCCATACCTCATCACCCAACAAACCTTTAGACCTCAGGGCCTCATTGATGCAGTCCATCCACCTACGCTTTGGTCTCCCTCTCCTTCTCCTACCCTGTCTATCCATTTCCATAACCCTCCTCCCAACATACTGTTCATCCCTCCTAATGACATGACCATACCATCTTAGTCTACTTTCTTGCATTTTATCTGATATTTCTCTAACTTTTGAGGTACCTCTAATTCCCTCGTTTCTGATCTTTTCTCTTCTTGTCACCTCACACATCCATCTCAACATCCTCATCTCTGCCACATCCAGTTTTTTCTCTTGTGTCTTCTTTATTGCCCATGTCTGCTCCATACATCATCGCAGATCTCACAGCTGTCTAATGCACTGTACCCCTCAACTTAATCCCTATTCTCCTGCCGCACAGCACCCCGGACACTTTCTTCCAGTTCTTCCATCCCGCTTGTATATTGTGGGTTATTTCTGACTCTAGGTCACCATTCTCTGCTACTGTTGATCCCAAATACTTGAACTTTTCAACTCTTTTCAATGCCTTCCCCTGCAAATTGACCTCCCCATCCTCATCATCTCTCAACCTCAAGTACTGTGTCTTCTTCCTGCTGATTTTCAATCCTCTATCCTCCATCACTCTTCTCCACTCCTCAAGCTTCTTTTCCACTACCTCTCGTCTGTTGCTACACAGTACAATGTCTACACAGTACAATGTCATCTGCAGAGCATGTACCACGGAGACTGATCTCTAATACCCTGGGTTACTACATCCAAGACCAGATCAAATAGATATGGACTCAAAGCAGACCCTTGATGCAGACCAACATTTACTGAGACTTTTTGTCAAGCCCACACTGCTCTTAGCATTTGCCTCTGCCCTCTCATACATATCTTGGATGATTCTTATAAATTTCTCGGGGACTCCCTTTTCTCTAATACACCTCCATACCCCTTGACGTGGTACTCGATCATATGCCTTTTCCAGGTCAATAAAGACCATGTGCAGTCCTTTCTGTTTCTCCCGATGCTATTCCATTATATATCTCGAGGCAAATATGGCATCCGCTGTTCCTCTTCCAAGCATGAAGCCAAACTGTTCATCCCCAATTATCGTTACCTCTCTTGAGTCTCCTCTCCATTATCATCTCCCATATCTTCATAGTATGACTAACAACTTTATGCCTCTATGGTTTCCACACCTTAATGTCTCCCTTTCCTTTATAGATTGGGATGATAAAGCTTCCTCTCCACTCCTCTGGCTTCTTTTTCTGACTAAAGATCTTTTGCATTAAGTCCCACAAGATATCTATGCCTTCCTCTCCAAGACCCTTCTATACCTCCACTGGCATCTTATCAGGTCCGGCGGCCTTTTCATTTTTCATTTTCCTTACTGCCCGCTCTACCTCTCTTCTGTTACTGTTGTTGTAACTGCTTCATTTGGAAGTCTGGTATTGTAGAGAGACATCAGAGGCGCTGTCACTCGTCCCTTCGCGGGGGCTGTGCGCACCACCAATGAAATACCACTACTCTGATAGTTTTTCTACAATATCAGACTATAGAGTTCAAGCTCAACAGGGTCTTCTTTCCCCGCTGTTGTATTCATGCCCTTTCCCCTGCCTGTGGCTTTGCTAGACAGTAAGTAAGGACAGTGGGAATCTCGTTAATTCATTCATGCGCGTCACTAATTGGATGACGAGGCATATGGCTTTTTTTTTTTTCCCCCTTCGCTAAGAGGGACCCTACTATATGTTAACTACCAATTCCAGCTAACGAAGTCCTGCGCGTCTTATGGTGACACTTTATCAACCCGCGTAGGAGGGTTTCCAGATGGAGCATTCATTTTTCAAATCCTTTCTTCCACACCCGTCCTCCTAAGCCTTGGCGTATCTCCACCTTGCTGCCAGATGTTGTTTGCAAGAGAACGTCAGGCTCGATCCCCATTATGTCACGTCCCCTACCCCAGATGTCCCCATGTAATTGGCGTAGATCGACACGCCACCCTTGACTGCTCTGACTGCCATACACTTAAGACTGTCACCAGTAAAGCCCAGGGACTTAAGCGTAGAGAGGGAACTCGGGGCAATTATGCCACGCCAGTTCATGGTCACGCTTGACACCTGAGGGGGCCTCCCACCCCTCCCCTCCACAAAGTCCCTGACGGCAGGAATGTCGTATTTCGCCACCTTCCGTTGGTGGGCTTCTATCAGACTACAGATGTTAGTCTGATGCTACCTGGGTGTCCATAACATAGCTGGCCCGATCGTCCCAGGCTACGATATCGGGCTTACGCAAGCCAGCAGGGGTCGAAATTCTTGGTTCGACGAGTAGAGAGAGCCCTTCTCTCTGTAGACTTGCCAAAATAAAGTCATTGACTTGGTTGTGGAGTGCAATTTGCCAGGGCTGGACCCTCGGACATATATGCAGAATATGATGGAGGGTCCCCAGCACCGCAACCAAGATCGCAAAGATTTGATGTAAGTCTTCCCCTGGCTGCCCTCGCTGGATTGGGAAGAATACCGAGGCGCAGCTTCAGGGCCTGGATAAATGATACACCCGATTGCATCTTGGTCCCCGAAGAAACCCACGAGGATGAGACTGGGGTTAGGTGGGCTTCCTTAAGCCCACACCCATCCACAGACACGTGGAGGGCGTTCTCCCAAGTCTTGATGTGCATATCAGGGCGCACCATGTCATTGCTTAATGTTGCTGCTAAAGCAGCAGCAGTCTGATCAGGAGAAGTCATGAGCCTGGAGTACCTTGATGGATTTAGGTACTTCTGTGGCAAATGACGCTAATTCTAGTCCTCCCTCCTTTACCTTCGCATGGAAGGCTCCATTGGGAGTATCTCCCGGCAGGTGGAGATAGCGTCGAGCCACTTTCCTAACCAGGACGTCCATCTTTTTAAGGAAGAACCCCCTGGTTTCTGAGTGGGATGCCAAGTGCGCGTATTTGGGGATGAGGACATTCCCAAGTGCCCACAATTTTTGCTGGGGCTTTAAGCTTGCCCGGCCCAAAACTTCTAAGTGGTTCTTAAGCTTTCCCACCTTGCGCTTATTTGTTTCATGCAAAACCACCCCCGCCTCCACCCCGAGGTACTTGTAGAAGCTTCCGGGGCCAACAACCAGAAGCCTCATTCCCCCATAGGCAAAGGGGCGGTGGTCCGCAATCCATGTGCCCTTCTTTGGGTTGGGCATAATGCCCATGGTTGCACACTTAGGCAACCCAGGACTTAGTCCGAGTTCTCCTGCTTCCCTCAGGAGACTGTCTACCACTTGTTGGAGGCCCGGCCTGGATCCTGCTACCAGGACGATATCGTTAGCGAACGCAAGGTAGGAGATCCTCTCTTCCATCAGTGTGACCTTTTTTTCTTACCTTTGCTAGGAGGGACCCTACTAGATGGTAACTATCTATTCCCACTAACGAAGTCCTGCGCGTCTCATGGTGACGCTTCACCAACCCATGGAGGAGGGTTTCCAGATGGTGCATTCATTTTTTCAGATCTTTCCTTCCACACCCGTCTAACTAAGCCTGGGCGTAACTCCACCTTGCTGCCAGATGTCGTTTGCAAGGGAACGTCAGGCACGATCATCTATGTCCCCACCCAGGACATCCCCATGTAATTGGTGTAGATCAATACGCCACCCTTGACGGTCCTGATTGTCACACACTTAAGACTGTCACCAGTGAAGCCCAGGGACTTAAGCGTGGAAAGGGAACTCTGAGCAATTATGCCACGCCAGTTCAGGGTCACGCTTGACACCTGAGGGGGCCTCGCACACCTCCCCTCCACAAAGTCCCTGACAGCAGGTATGTCGTATTTCGCCACCTTATATTGGTGGGCTTCCATCAGACTACAGATGTTAGTCTGATGCTACCTGGGTGTCCATAATATAGCTGGCCCAATCGTCCCAGGCTACGATATCGGGCTTACGCAAGCCAGCAGGGGTCGAAATTCTTGGTTCGACGAGTAGAGAGAGCCCTTTTCTCTGCAGACTTGCCAAAATAAAGTCATTGACTTGGTTGTGGAGTGCAATTTGCCAGGGCTGGACCCTCAGACATATATGCAGAATATGATGGAGGGTCCCTGGCACCGCAACCAAGATCGCAAAGATTTGATGTAAGTCTTCCCCTGGCTGCCCTCGCTGGATTGGGAAGAATACCGAGGCGCAGCTTCAGGGCCTGGATAAATGATACACCCAATTGCATCTTGGTCCCCGAAGAAACCCACGAGGACAATACTGGGGTTAGGTGGGCTTCCTTAAGCCCACACCCATCCACAGACATGTGGAGGGCGTTCTCCCAAGTCTTGATGTGCATATCAGGGAGCACCATGTCATTGCTTAATGTTGCTGCTAAAGCAGCAACAGTCTGATCAGGAGAAGTCATGAGCCTGGAGTACCTTGATGGATTTAGGTACTTCTGTGGCAAATGATGCTAATTCCAGTCCTCCCTCCTTTACCTTCGCATGAAAGGCTCCATTGGGAGTATCTCCCGGCAGGTGGAGATAGCGTCGAGCCACTTTCCTAACCAGGACGTCCATCCTTTTAAGGAAGAACCCCCTGGTTTCTGAGTGGGATGCCAAGTGCGCGTATTTGGGGATGAGGACATTCCCAAGTGCCCACAATTTTTGCTGGGGCTTTAAGCTTGCCCGGCCCAGAACTTCTAAGTGGTTCTTAAGCTTTCCCACCTTGCGCTTATTTGTTTCATGCAAAACCACCCCCGCCTCCACCCCGAGGTACTTGTAGAAGCTTCCGGGGCCAACAACCAGAAGCCTCATTCCCCCATAGGCAAAAGGGCGGTGGTCCGCAATCCATGTGCCCTTCTTTGGGTTGGGCATAATGCCCATAGTCGCACACTTAGGCAACCCAGGACTTAGTCCGAGTTCTCCTGCTTCCCTCAGGAGACTGTCTACCGCTTGTTGGAGACCCGGCCTGGATCCTGCTACCAGGACGATATCGTTAGCGAACGCAAGGTAGGAGATCCTCTCTTCCACCAGTGTGACCTTTTTTTTTTACCTTTGCTAGGAGGGACCCTACTAGATGGTAACTATCTATTCCCACTAACGAAGTCCTGCGCGTCTCATGGTGACACTTCACCAACCCATGGAGGAGGGTTTCCAGATGGTGCATTCATTTTTTCAGATCTTTCCTTCGACACCCGTCCTCCTAAGCCTGGGCGTAACTCCCTCCTTGATGCCAGATGTCGTTTGCAAGGGAACGTCAGGCACGATTCTCTGTCTCCCCCCCCCCCCCCCGGACATCCCCATGTAATTGGTGTAGATCAATACGCCACCCTTGACGGTCCTGATTGTCACACACTTAAGACTGTCACCAGTGAAGCCCAGGGACTTTAGCGTGGAAAGGGAACTCTGGGCAATTATGCCACGCCAGTTCAGGGTCACGCTTGACACCTGAGGGGGCCTCGCACACCTCCCCTCCACAAAGTCCCTGACAGCAGGAATGTCGTATTTTGCCACCTTCCATTGGTGGGCTTCCATCAGACTACAGATGTTAGTCTGATGCTACCTGGGTGTCCATAACATAGCTGGCCCGATCGTCCCAGGCTACGATATCGGGCTTACGCAAGCCAGCAGGGGTCGAAATTCTTGGTTCGACGAGTAGAGAGAGCCCTTTTCTCTGTAGACTTGCCAAAATAAAGTCATTGACTTGGTTGTGGAGTGCAATTTGCCAGGGCTGTTGTTGTTGTTGTTGTTTGAGGTTAAAGCCAACCTTGTGTTGGCACGGGCCCTTGTTCAAAGAATGGCCCGTAGGTTAGAGGTTATACCTCTTGGTTTGTTTTATCACCTTGGTGGTTCGAAAGTTTCCAAGGTGGTGAGATGTGTGTCTATGTTGTCAAGTATTTCCTTAACAATTTTGGCTGCATGAACTGTCGCATTGGGGTGTTGTGGTTCCATGTTTAATCCGTTCCTTAAGCTGTTTGTCTTTGGACATTCTAAAAGATAATGCAGCAGGGCCTTATCAGTTGTCTTGCGACAGTGTGCACACTCTTTTCTGGGGTTCTCAATAATTTCCCAGCAGCATTTGTAGCCTAGCCTGAGTCTGGCTATCGTGACAGCCAGATTCCTTGGGGTGTACTTGGATACCGGTGAGGGCTCAAGCTTTGTTGCTTCCCTGTACCACGTGGCAGAGTAGGAGCTTTTGTTGACCCAGTAGTTGTGGTTTTCCTGCTTTGATCTCTGTAGTGCCTGCTTGGTTTTTTATTTAATACTGGGGGCAAACCCTGCAGCGCCCTTTTGGGGGGCAAACCCTGCGGCGCCCTTTTGGAGGGTCCCTGGCACCACAACCAAGATCGCAAAGATTTGATGTAAGTCTTCCCCTGGCTGCCCTCGCTGGAGTGGGAAGTATACCGAGGCGCAGCTTCAGGGCCTGGATAAATGATGCGCCCGATTGCATCTTTGTCCCCGCAGAAACCCACGAGGACGAGACTGGGGTTAAGTGGGCTTCCTTAAGCCCACACCCATCCACAGACATGTGGAGGGCGTTCTCCCAAGTCTTAATGTGCATATCAGGGCGCACCATGTCATTTCTTATTGTTGCTGCTAAGGCAGCAACAGTCAGGTCGGGAGAAGTCAAAAGCCTAGAGTACCTTCTAAAGATGGATTTCGGTACTTCAGTGGCAAACGACGCTAATCCCAGTCCTCCCTCCTTCACCTTCGCATGGAAGGCTCCGTTGGGAGTATCTCCCGGCAGGTGGAGATAGCGTCGAGCCACTTTCCTGACCAGGACGTCCATCCTTTTGAGGAAGAACCCCCTGGTTTCTGAGTGGGATGCCAAGTGAGCGTATTTGGGGATGAGGACATGCCCAAGCGCCCACAACTTTTGCTGGGGCTTTAAGCATGCCCGGCCCAGAACTTCTAAATGGTTCTTGAGCTTTCCCACCATGCGCATATTTGTTTCACGCAGAACCACCCCCGCCTCCACCCCGAGGTACTTATAGAAGCTTCCGGGACCAACCACAAGAAGCTCTCGTTCCCTCGTAGGCAAAGGGGCGGTGATCCGCGATCCACGTGCCCTTCTTTGGGTTGGGCATAATGCCCATGGTCGCACACTTAGGCATCCCAGGACTTAGTCCAAGGTCTCCTGCTTCCCTCAGGAGACTGTCTACCGCCTGTTGGAGGCCCGGCCTGGATCCTGCTACCAGGACGATGTCGTCGGCAAACGCTAGATAGGAGATCCTTTCTCCTATCAGTGTGACCCCAACCTCAGACGGCAGACAATTAAGGGCGTACTGTAGAGCTATGTTGAAGAGGTGCGGGGAGAGGGGGTCCCCTTGCATCACCCCTCTCGAGATGTTTACTCTCTCTCCAAGGACTGACGTGCTGATCTTACTGTACACGTTATTCAAGTACTCGGCTGAGTCCCTGGAGAGTCCCGCACTCTTCGCGGTGCGGAGAAGAGCTTCATGCCCGACGGAGTCAAAGGCCTTCTTAAAGTCTATGAAGGCTAGATATAAGGGGCTCGGGCCAGATTTTGCTTGGCTGACTAAGGAACGGAGGAGTAGGATGTTAGAGCTCACTCCATCCTCAGTCTTGAAACCCTTCTGCCTTGGCTCCGTCGGGAGTCGTGAGGCCAATCTTTTCGCCAGGATTTTATGAAGTCCCCTGGCTAGCACCGAAGTTATAGTAATAGGCCGATAGTCCCCAGGATCTGAGGGCCTATCGACCTTGGGTATAAGACAAGTCCTGCCAGCTTGCCACTCAAAGGACGTGTCCTTATGTCTGAGTGACAAGTTATAGAGGGACATGAGCTGCTCCCGATTGGTTCTTTTTAGAGCCTGAATGGTTATGCCGTCGGGACCCGGGGAAGTATCCTTTTTGAAGGACCTCATCAGCCACTCCAGCTCCTCATGGGATACAGGCTCCAGGATGTCAATATCACCCCCCTGACAGGCTGGAATACTACAGGGGGGGCTGGGCCTGGAAAAAAGTGAGGTCCAAAATTCCCGAGTATTGCTCGGATACTTAGGGGAGCTGGAGGGGTCCCTACCTAAGAGTAGGTCCCTGACTAATTGTCCCCTGTCCCGGCGCCATCTCCGTTGGGTAGCAGCATATCGCCTCCTACGGGCAATGGCCGGACTTAGTCTTACAACCCTGTCATGGTTTGGTGAGACAGCACCCACAGGGGTGTGTCTCATTACGTCACTAAAAAGAGAGGTCGTTCTGGTGTTTAACCTCTGCTCTAAGCTGTTGCAGGCGGATGGTGATGGTGAGGCGGAAGAAGAGGAAGATGCCGAGAGAGGAGACGGAGAATCCTCAGAAGATGGACATTCTGGATGTGCGGACTCATCTGCGGATATCTGTACCCTCTCGAGTAAGATCGAGCAGGGCCGAATCCTTGGGTCATTCTCCAGTGGGTCTTTATTTAGATTTGTCCTTTCCTGTGTATCTCTCTCATCAGTTTGGTCATGTTCAGTAAGGAGTCTCTTATAATTGGGGTGTCTTCTCTTACCCTTGATAGAATCAGTACTTCTATTAGGGAAGAGGTCCCTCTGTATGGCAATATTGATGAGTCGCACATCAGGATGCTCCCTCTCATATCTCGCCATCATCCTCACCTCCTCATCAGTCCATAGTTGAGATCGGGAACCTGCAGCCCGTTCAACTGCCTGCTGATGGTACAGCTCAGGGTGGGCCAATCTGAAGTGTTGGCGCATTCCCGCATAGGCGGCGAACTCCCTGCCACACACGGGGCATGCAGAGGGAGACGGAGCCATATGAGGACCTATTGGGTCTCCACCGGCGCGTTCCCCCGTCTGGCTGGGACGGGGGGACGTGTGGCGAGGATCGCCGTTATCGCCAGGCTGCCCCTGGGTAAGGGGAATGAGACCTTCCTCCGTATTACCAGAGGGGCGGGGAATCCCCCTGCGACCTGTTCGGTTCACTGGCATAGCGAGCTATGCCAGCTTATCCAGCGGGGCCACGAGGAGGCAAGGTCGCTAGCAACTACGAGCGGCTAGTGCAGATCAAAACAGCTCAGCACCAGTCAGATCATCGAGTCATAGTTACTCCCGCCGTTTACCCGCGCTTGGTTGAATCTCTTCACTTTGACATTCAGAGCACTGGGCAGAAATCACATCGCGTCAACATCAGCCATAACCATCGCGATGCTTTGTTTTAATTAAACAGTCGGATGTTCATAAAAAACAAAATGGAGAATTAAAAATACTTCAAAAGCAAGCGTCATGGAGTGCTATAAAACATCAGCCTGGTGTGTCCCTCCAACTTTATAAGTTAGCCTGTTATTTCCCTCTGTAATGGGTCATTCATTGAAAGAAAATCTGGGGCCATGAACCGACTGTTGGGAGATGAACCAGTAGTCATTTGAAATCAACATGATAGAAACTAAAATGGTATATATCATTCTAACCCATTATACCAGTGACACTGGGATTTTTGTGTAACAAAAGACTTGAGGAAATCCACTGCTATCTTCCTCTCTCCGTATCAAAATCCAGTTTAACCGAACCACTATAAACTACAACAATGAAACATGCCCACGTTTCCTGGGAGGGGTGGACACCAGATTGTCAGACTGAAATAGTTTAATACAAAGACTGAATGCAGTAACATTATATGAATGTAAATGAACGACAAAAAATCTAGAAAATTCTCATTTGTTTCCTCTGCAGCATGTCATCTTACTCCACATTCTGCTTCTCTGACCGTTCTTCAGAAGCAGAGAATTGTCATTGAAAACAAAGGACAAGTTCTGCGGCATGTCATCTTACTCCACATTCTGCTTCTCTGACCGTTCTTCAGAAGCAGAGAATTGTCATTGAAAACAAAGGACAAGTTCTGCAGCATGTCATCTTACTCCACATTCTGCTTCTCTGACCGTTCTTCAGAAGCAGAGAATTATCATTGAAAACAAAGGACAAGTTCTGCAGCATGTCATCTTACTCCACATTCTGCTTCTCTGACCGTTCTTCAGAAGCAGAGAATTGTCATTGAAAACAAAGGACAAGTTCTGCAGCATGTCATCTTACTCCACATTCTGCTTCTCTGACCGTTCTTCAGAAGCAGAAAATTGTCATTGAAAACAAAGGACAAGTTCTGCAGCATGTCATCTTACTCCACATTCTGCTTCTCTGACCGTTCTTCAGAAGCAGAGAATTGTCATTGAAAACAAAGGACAAGTTCTGCAGCATGTCATCTTACTCTGCTGGCTAGTACAGTGGTAACGCGCTGGCTTCGCATTCGCGAGGTCGAAAGATCGGTCCCCGTCCAAGACCGAGAGTTTAAGCTGTTTACTGGCAGGAACTGCTGTGGTTGGACATCACAGTGGGGGGTTGGGGCTTGCCCTGGCTGACGAATACCCATTGTAATGAAATGGAAATAGTTTATACTCCACATTCAGCTTCTCTGACCGTTCTTCAGAAGCAGAGAATTGTCATTGAAAACAAAGGACAAGTTCTACTGAATCTCAGCAAGTATTGGTAAACTGGAGGTTAAGATCAGGAGGAGAAAGAGTACAAAAAGCTTGATATTCTTCATGTTTTGCCTTTCCCAATTTGGAATGAAGACCCAGAGGAAAGGAACTGAAAACTATTGTTTGTTCCAAGTACAGTGTTACCCCGGTTATTCGCGCTTCTTGGTTCGCGTTCTCACTCATCGCGTTTTTTTTTTTTTTTTTTTTTTTTAAATAAATTATTATTTTATTTTATGGGTATACGCAAAAATATGAAAATATTGAAAAATTTTTTTTTTCAGTATTTTCATTTTTTTTATTGAAATTTACGTTGCGTGCTGTTATTTATAATGTAAAGGGTGTTTTTTTTTAACAGTGCAGGGAGGGTTTATACAGTTCGTAAACGAAAAAATAATTGTAAATGAGTGTGTGTGTCACGTCATCATCCCCTCATTCATCGTAATTTTATCTATCACTTTCATAAAAATTTACATTGCTTGCTGTTATTTATAATGTAAAGGGTGTTTTTTTAACAGTGCAGGGAGTGTTTATACAGTACGTAAACGAAAAAATAATTGTAAATGAGTATTTTTTAACAGTGCAGGGAGGGTTTATACAGTACGTAAACGAAAAAATAATTGTAAATGAGTATGTATATCACGTCATTATCACCTCATTCACCGTAATTTTATCTATCACTTTCATAAAAATTTACGTTGCTTGCTGTTATTTATAATATAAAGGGTGTTTTTTTAACAGTTGCAGGGAGGGTTTATACAGTGTAAACGTAAAAATATATTAAAATATCTATGTACATATAGGCGGATCCTACTTCGCGGATTTCCTGGTTCGCGCCGGGTCCCGGAACCGAACTACCGCGATAAGTGAGGCAACACTGTACTGTTAAGATGAAAAACTCTTTTCTTGTTAACCTAATACTAAAGAAGGCCAGATGTGAAAGCTACAGATTTTCAAGATTGCTGATTCCAATTCTAAATGAAAAAACAAATGAAAAAGGTTTTCATCTTATTTTCTGTAAGAAGAGTAGGCAAGTCTCGTTTCCGACTCTTTGCAAGAAGTTAAAAGAGAAAAGCTTACATCTAATTCATCTCTTTATCCCTTGGAATTGAACAGGACTAGTTAGGATTACCTTTGCTTGTAATGACATTAAGGAAAGTAATATTTTTTCGTTCCCAGCTCCTTGCAAGAAGAAACTCAAATAGAAAACCTTGGAGCTAATTAACCTTATTTATCCCTTGGAATTAAAGACTTATCATGGCCATCTAGTCTACTCTCAACAAGAAGTAGTTTCATGAGATTATTTTATTTTATTAATTTATTGCGCCAAGGCATTAGACATTACATGAAAACATACAAAATCAATGGCAACATAATGCTTTAAATGGATACACAACCAAGAATAGAACATAGTTTACAGGGAGGTGTACACATTGATAAAACATTGCTGCATACTAACACACAACTCACAGTATAGCAGCACAAAGTACATTATATTCAAAAGTAAAGCTCAGAGAAGCACAGAACACAAACACATTACAAACAAAAACAAAACAGAATTTTACAGCAACAAAGAAAATATATAATATTATATACATAACAATGTAATTAATGGCCACCAAAGTGAGGATGACGAGCAAGAATAACAAAGTACATTATATACAACAGTAAAGCTCAGAGAAGCACAGAACACACAAACACATTACAAACAAAAACAAAACAATTATACAGCAACATACAAAGAAAATATATATTATATACATAATATAATTAATGGCCACCAAAGTGAGGATAACGAGCAAGAATAACATCAAGGTTGTCATCATTAAGCAAAAACGAGCAGATCTGTATTAAGTTCTGACCTCGTGGTGAAACATCTCTCACTGTGGGGCACTGAAGACAATAGTGGTCAAGAGTGATTACCTAATTGTGTTTACGGGAAAGAGCCCAAAGCTCGTATCTTCCCGGCTCCTCATTGGTTCCATTTTATACTTAGTGATACTTATCATACCTGTCCTTAAAACTATGGATTGAGATAGCATTAACTACCTCCTCGCTTAGCCAATTCCAATTATCAACTACTCTTACACTGAAAAAGTATTTCCTTACATCCTGCAAAGAAGTTTTCTTACGAAGCTTCAAACTATGACCTCTAGTTCTAGAGCCAGCCATATCAAAATATCGATCCCTATCCACTCTATCATAACCATGAAGGAATTTAAAGACTGTCACCATATCCCCCTCACTCTTCTAGCTTCGAGTGATGGTAAGTCTAATTCCCTCAGCCTCTCATCATAACTGAGATTGCGTATTTCTGGCACCAGTTTCGTGGCATGTCTTTGATCTTTTTCAAGCTTAGCTATGTGCTTTTTCAAGTGCGGATTCCAAAAGGGGGCTGCATATTCGAGTTTTGGCCTCACATAGGTTACATAAATATTTCTGAACATTTCCTTGTCCATGTGCCTGAAGGCTACCCTTACATTTGATAAGAATGCATACGCTGCCCTTACTATGCCATTTATATGTATTTCTGGAGACAAATCTGCCAGTATGTTTACCCCTAGATCTCTCATTTTCTGTCTCTTGAAGTTGTACTCCAGCCACCGAGTAGTCAAGCTTGGGCCTTCTTGCACTTGTACCCATTCTCATTACCTTACATTTTGAAGTATTGAATTTCATTAGCCACTTTTCTGACCACTCATGCAGATTATTTAGATCCTCCTGAAGTTCTCTACCATTGTTCTCGTTTTTTACTTTCTTCACAATCTTTGCATCATCTGCAAACATATTCATGAATGAATTTACAGACTGGTAGGTCATTTACATATACAAGGAACAAAAGTGACCCTAAAACTGAACCCTGTGGAACTCCACTACTAACTCTTCTCCATTCAGACACTGAGTGTCTTACTCTAACCCTCTGTTCCCTTCCTTCTAAGTAAGTTTTTATCCATTCCAAAACATTTCCACCTAATCTAGCTGTTGATTGCAGCTTCCTAATAAGTCTCCCATGTGGAACCGTGTCAAACGCTTTCTGGAAGTCTAGGAATATGCAATCTGCCCAGTCCTCTCTTTCCTGTAAGATTTGGCTTACCTCATCATAAAATTCTAATAAGTTTGTTACTGTTGATCTACCTTCTCTGAAGCCATGTTGCCTCACTGACAAAAAGTTGAAGGATTCCAAGTGAAGAGAGATATGTTTCCTTAGTAGTTTCTCCATAACTTTGCAAACTATGCTGGTCAAGGAAACTGGTCTATAGTTCAGAGCCGTATCCCTCCTTCCCTTTTTGAAGATAGGTATCACTTTTGCTTGTTTCCAGCATCTTGAAATCTCCCCCGACTCCAGTGACTCCTTAAATATGATACTTAGTGCCACTGATATTGTGTTTGCGCATTTTTTAAGCACATGAGGGGATATGTCATCAGGACCTGTAGCTTTATGAACATCTAAATCCATCAGCGCTTTGCATACCTCTGTGGCTGTAAGGTTGATGTTCTCTAATACCGGCCCTTGAGCTTCTACCATTGCAATCTGAGGGGGTGGGGTATTTTCTACTGTAAATACTGACTGAAACTCCTTGTTCAATTCTTTGCAGATCTCTTCATCCGTCTCAGTGATGCTTCCATCCGCTCTCTTTAGCCTTAAAACCTGTTCTTTTACATTAGGACGGTCGCATAATTTACAGGAGGTGTACTGTGGCATATCTAGAGTCTGGGAGACCTGCCATGAAGGCCGATACCCCATTCTGAGCCGAGCACTAACTACATTGTTTTTCCGCACCATTAACCCGCGTCTGCGATACTTGTAGATTGTGAAGAAAGTGATCATGGTGCTGTATGGACACCCTCTTGGCCCTCTCCGCATCCCTTCGCCGGACCGTCATGGCAAACCCAGCTGAGTAGATGATGTTACGTAGGCATCGAAGGGAGGGCTCAGCATCCACAGCATGCCCATCCTGCATACAGGCTGCCTTGGCAAAACAATCTGCTGTGTCGTTGCCAGTCAGCCCAATGTGAGAGGGCGTCCATACAAACGACACAACGAGAAGCATCCCGTGCGGCAGCGAGGCAACATAGTATATCTCCCACAGCACGGCCACAGATGGGTCTTGGCGAGGATAGGGCACATAGGGCCGATTGGGAGTCACAAAATATCCCATTCACACGTCGTCGAACAAGGAAAGTCACGGCATCCAAGATGGCATTCAGTTCACAGTAGGTGGAGCTCGACGAGGTGGGTAGTCTATGGCCAATCCATGAATCAGCCAGGCAGGCAGCTCCATGGTGGGGGAAAACACAGCACATGCCGCCCTCCCATCTGCTTGCACAGAACCATCAACATAGACGTGGTGTGCTGCAGGGACAGACGTGGACACATCAGCGATAGTCTCCATAGCTAACTGTCTCTGCAGGGGAGGATAGACATCCCTCGAGGTCGATGTAAATGTGACAGCGGGGAGGGGGACACGCCAGGGTGGTAAATCTGGGACAGCCGCCTGCACAGGCAGGTCGATGTCAAGGCCACGGATAATGTAACTCACCACCCTGATAAGGTTATGACCTCCTGCTCGAAGTGGGAGCCTTAGTGTGTCTGGATCCAGTGACGTCCTCATGACAGCAGAGAAGTACGGAGCAAGAAGGGGGTAGTGAAGACACTTAACAGTAAAATAGGACACATTGGCATAAATCCTCTCCACAAGAGGGGGCAAGTTGAGCTCCAACTGCATACTCACAATATGGGTAGAGAGAGAACATCCCGAGATAAATCTCATGACTCGATTCTGAAACTTTTCAAGTGGCTCGAGAGCTGGTCTAGGAAGTTGACACAAGGCAGGAGACAGATAGTTGACTACTGACCGAAGTAGTAAGATGTAGAGGGTCCTCGCCACTGGGATGGAGACACCTGCAGCATTGTTGGCAAGTCACTTGATAGGGGCAAAGCAGGGCTCCAGACGGTCAAGAAGGCTCTTCACAAAGGGATGAATTCGTTGACGTGTAGGTATAACTGGGGTGATCCGGACTGGTGCACGTAAATACGTGTATTGTGTGCAGTGAGGGATGACATTACCACCCATGGTGAATGCGGGCAGTGCTCTGCAGTTGCGTGAAGTAAAAATCCTGCTTTTTTCTGGGGAGATAAGGCCACAGGAGGTAGCAGACATGTAAAAAACATGGACCATGTGCTGAAGGTCGTGAGTTGAGGTCGTGTGGATGCATATGTTGTCCGCATAGCAGGTAACTGTAGTACCGGGGATGACAGGAAGGAGGCAGAGTAGACGATGCATAAGGATATTGAATAGAAAAGGACTTGGCACACTCCACTGAGCAGTGCCCAGTTCAAACCGTTTATAGGAGCTATACGACCCTTTAAAAAGGACACGTGATGTTCTGTTACAGAGATATCCCCGTATCCATTTCAGTATGCTCCCCCGAACTCCAAAGTCCACCAGCTGGTCAAGAATAATTTCCTTGTTGGCTATATCGAAGGCAGATTTGAGGTCCAGGAAGGCAACCACACTGGTGGGAGAAAGACGGGTGTAGAGTTCAGCGAGGCAGTGATGTGTGCTCCGTTGTGGGAGGAAACCATAAAGACTGGGGGAGAGCTTATCCTGTAGACGGTGCATGAGCCGGGCAAGAAGGATGCGTTCAAACACTTTGCTGAAGCAGGAGGTGAGGGAGATAGGCCTAAATTTGTCGGTTCCAGGTTTTGGTAGAGGAATAATAGTGCTTCTGGTCCAGGCAGAGGGCACATGCCCCAAGCAAAAGCAAAGATTGAAGAGCTGCAGTAGGGGGTTACCAGGAACTTTCTGAAGAAGACGGAGAACTTGATATGTAAGACCATCCTCCCCAGGGACAGTAGTCTTAATCCTAGCAAGAGCACGTCGTAGTTCATCCTCTGTGAATAGGATGTCATCCTCTTCATCCGTCTGTAGTACTGCACCCTTTAGGCGGAGGTTACGAACACTGCGGTGGTGGAGAGTGCCTCTTGAACGTTCCCGGGAAGGTTGTGAGTTTGTGACTGCGCTGACCAGGTTGTAATGAGGTCTTGAGGATACTCAAGTGGACTGTGGTGTAGAGCACAGGTGGATTTCTTGACAGCCTTCCTTATAAGATGCCACCTAGTCCCAGCGCTAGTCTGATGGTTAATACTATCCGTAAATTTCTGCCAATACTCCGTGTGCACGCACTTTTGCAGGGCAACCAGATCATCCCTCGCCAACAGATATTGGAGCAGGTGGTCAGGCGTGGGCTGTCTTTGAAAGGAGAGTCCAGCACCCACAGCTGTCCTTTCCGCCTGGGCAATACGCTGATCCAGAGTTCAGGAATGGGCCCCAGGGCGACGTGGAATGTGTGGTCTGAGAACATAATGCGTGTAGAAATCATGTGTAGAATTCACCAGGGAGTTGAATAAGCTGTTTGGAGAAAGGAGATCAAAAGTGGGAAGGAGGTGAGAGATAAAGGAAATATAAGTGGGGCAGTATTTGGGAGGGATAGAGATTTGGGTTCAGTGATGGGGTAGGGTAGCTGGAGTCTGAAGTAAGGAGTATTTCAGGCTAAGGGCAACATGGTCAGAAAAGAGAGAAGGGATAGAAGAGCAGGAGACATTAGGTACCACAAGGCCAGCTGTGAGAATGTGATCTACAGTACCCCCGCGAGCTTGTGGCACCACCAGTATTCCAGCGCGTGAGGCGGTAGCGGCGGATGTAGTCGAGCAGAGGCTTGCCACCGCGATTGGGAGTGGGAGATGAGTCACCAAGGGCAGGGTGTCTGGCGTTAAAATCCCCCATATAGATCATTCCACTGTCTCTAGGTATTGGAAGGGCTGGTAGATTAATCACACCTGGGGCAGAGTAGACATTGCACAATCAAGGAGTACCATTCCCAACAGTGATTTCAAAGAGCTGAAAGGTTATATCAACTTGTGCAGAAGAACCAAGGAACATGTGAGGTATGGAGGAATGAATGTAGGTAATGAGTCCTCTTCTGGTATAATGCTGGTACAATGCACATAAGGAACATACCCTGTGAGCACCACCAGGAAAAGCCTCTTGTATGAAAATAATCTGCGGATGATGATGATAAACATAGGCTCTAAGTGAAGTGAGTTTAGGAGAGTGTCTAATTCCAAAGGCATTCCAAGAGATGGCATGAAATTGTATGCAACTAGCGAATCTTATTCTTATATTTGCAGAAGGCAGAAGTGGGCGGGGCACTGTCAGACGGAGCATGGGATGAAGAAGACCTGGGCTGCACATCAGTCAACTTCTCAAGGTGGGAGGCGACCTTATTAAGCTTGTCAGTGAGAGTCGTGATGGTGTCGATAACAACATGATGAGACTTGACCAAACTTGCGAGAGTCCTTTCCATTGTATCTTGCTGGGTGACCATACTGTCAATGCGGGCACCTATGGTATCAAAGCGAGCTCTGAGAACTGTACAGCAGGACTCCAGGGTAGCAACAGCCTTACGGAGAGCAATGATGTCAGTAGAGTCGGTAGGGCGTAGAGAGGAAGGTGCGGCGATGGGTGGTTGCGGGGGTAGTGGAGCGCGCTCAGGTGGTGTGGCATGAGACCGTCTAGCACAGCCATGCCAAACGGTGACCCCAGGCATGTTGCACCGAACACACTTCCACTGCGAAGTGTCTGGCGGAGGCTGAGACGTGGATCCCGAAGCAATATCACAAGCAGCAGATGAGGCAGGTATACGGTGCGGGCAGGAGCGTTTGTCATGGGCAGCAGCACACCACGCACATCTGGCTGGAGCAGAACAATAGTGTGAGATATGGCCAATACCCCAGCATTTAAAACACCAAGGCTGCTCGTCCTTCATCCTGCGCAAGTTACAGGAAGGGAGAAAGGAAAACTCAACGACTGGTGGGGGTGGTTCAGGGAGATTCCATTTGATGACAATACGGTTGATAGGCTCCCCGTCCTGAAAGAACCGTCGAGCAGTGTGCACTCCTGGTTGCCCCTTGGCAAGAGAAGGGTCTAGTGCAATAGGGTAGGGAGTAACGAGGTATGTTGGGAACTTACGGGGCCGCTCAATCGAGTCCTGAATATTGCAACGTAGAGAAAGAAAATCACCACTCGTGACTCTGTCAATGATGTCCTTGCGACGCCTCGAGATGTAGACAAAGCGTGATGTAACCGAAGACATATTCACCTCAGCCAGCTCCCGATTGAGACAAAAAGTTTTGGTGACATCATTAAGCCAACGAAGCTTCACTTCACTGGAGGGGTTTTCTTGGAAGCCCAGCTTGACATAATCTGCCCGGGGAGCAAAGGCTAGGGCAGCAGAAGGGAGCGATGAGAGTGCAGCTGACTGGAGTGATGAAGAGGTACCTGAAGGAGGCAACAAAGGTACAGCAGGAGGAAGAGGGCGGGGCAAGGGACTGCCAAAGGCTGCAAGTGAAACGGCATCCTTGTCTGTCTTGTGCGTTTTGGCAGCAGGCGACGTTGAGGCACTTCTGGAATCAGACCCATGGTCTATGGGGCGTTTAGAGGAGGCAGAGTTCAGTAGTTGAGGGTGAGAGCACATAACCCCAGCTGGAGGCTGCTGATGTCTACATTGTGGAAGAAGAGGCCAATCCCGCATATCCTGGCCATCCTTGTCACACGGCTATGTCGGCCTCGATATCCGCCACAGAGGATGGTCCAAAATAGTCCATGATGTCAGGTGAGGTGGCAACACTAGCTTGGAGAGACGTCAACGAGAGAGGGAGGCAACCATGACGTCACCCCACGTCGTACTGCGCATGCGCAAATCCGAGTCGGCCAAACGAATGGGGTTTTATCACTGACAGATAGCTTTTTCTCGAAGCTACAGACTAAGTCCAAAAAGATCCCAAAAAGCACTGTTGACACTAAAATGACGTCTGTATCTTACTATGAATCTCGGCAAGGTGAGGAATCAAACTGCGATGTAGAACCCTCAGAAATCAGCAATAACTGTAGAGCTCACTCAGTCGTCTGTTGTAACTATACCGGCCACCATGACAGTCAATTCAAGAGAGAGAAAACTTGAGTCTCTTGCAAGATGCTTGTGGATTTAGGACACGTACTTGACCTTTTCTATTATTCCGTAAAGAAACAGAACTAACAGAGGTGCTTCTTATTGCTCTTGTTGATTATTCCCAAGCAGAGGATTGAGTGCTGGTGGGGCCACACCTGGCTTCAGACCTGCTGCCTAAGGGTCATCACGTGTGTAGGGAGTCATTTGGACAATACTTAATGGTGTGAGAGGCTCTTGCAAGATGCTTGTGGATTTAGGACACGTACTTGACCTTTTCTATTATTCCGTACAGAAACAGAACTAACAGAGGTGCTTCTTATTGCTCTTGTTGATTATTCCCAAGCAGAGGATGGAGTGGTGGTGGGGCCACACCTGGCTTCAGACCTGCTGCCTAAGGGTCATCACGTGTGTAGGGATTCATAGGGCAATACTTAATGGTGTGAGTCTCTTGCAAGGTGCTTGTGGATTTAGGACACGTACTTGACCTTTTCTATTATTCCGTACAGAAACAGAACTAACAGAGGTGCTTATTGCTCTTTTGATTATTCCCAAGCAGAGGATGGAGTGGTGGTGGGGCCACACCTGGCTTCAGACCTGCTGCCTAAGGGTCATCACGTGTGTAGGGATTCATAAGGCAATACTTAATGGTGTGAGAGTCTCTTGCAAGATGCTTGTGGATTTAGGACACGTACTTGACCTTTTTTTATTATTCCGTACAGAAACAGAACTAACAGAGGTGCTTCTTATTGCTCTTGTTGATTATTCCCAAGCAGAGGATGGAGTGGTGGTGGGGCCACACCTGGCTTCAGACCTGCTGCCTAAGGGTCATCACGTGTGTAGGGATTCATAGGGCAATACTTAATGGTGTGAGAGTCTCTAGCAAGGTGCTTGTGGATTTAGGACACGTACTTGACCTTTTCTATTATTCCGTACAGAAACAGAACTAACAGAGGTGCTTCTTATTGCTCTTTTGATTATTCCCAAGCAGAGGATGGAGTGGTGGTGGGGCCACACCTGGCTTCAGACCTGCTGCCTAAGGGTCATCACGTGTGTAGGGATTCATAGGGCAATACTTAATGGTGTGAGAGTCTCTTGCAAGGTGCTTGTGGATTTAGGACACGTACTTGACTTTTTCTATTATTCCGTACAGAAACAGAACTAACAGAGGTGCTTCTTATTGCTCTTTTGATTATTCCCAAGCAGAGGATGGAGTGGTGGTGGGGCCACACCAGGCTTCAGACCTGCTGCCTAAGGGTCATCACGTGTGTAGGGATTCATAGGGCAATACTTAATGGTGTGAGAGTCTCTTGCAAGATGCTTGTGAATTTAGGACACGTACTTGACCTTTTCTATTATTCCGTACAGAAACAGAACTAACAGAGGTGCTTCTTATTGCTCTTGTTGATTATTCCCAAGCAGAGGATGGAGTGGTGGTGGGGCCACACCTGGCTTCAGACCTGCTGCCTAAGGGTCATCACGTGTGTAGGGATTCATAGGGCAATACTTAATGGTGTGAGAGTCTCTTGCAAGGTGCTTGTGGATTTAGGACACGTACTTGACCTTTTCTATTATTCCGTACAGAAGCAGAACTAACAGAGGTGCTTCTTATTGCTCTTTTGATTATTCCCAAGCAGAGGATGGAGTGGTGGTGGGGCCACACCTGGCTTCAGACCTGCTGCCTAAGGGTCATCACGTGTGTAGGGATTCATAGGGCAATACTTAATGGTGTGAGAGTCTCTTGCAAGGTGCTTGTGGATTTAGGACACATTCTTGACCTTTTCTATTATTCCGTACAGAAACAGAACTAACAGAGGTGCTTCTTATTGCTCTTTTGATTATTCCCAAGCAGAGGATGGAGTGCTGGTGGGGCCACACCTGGCTTCAGACCTGCTGCCTAAGAGTCATCACATGTGTAGGGATTCATAGGGCAATACTTAATGGTGTGAGCCTCTTTACCGGTCTCCCCGAACAATTTGCAGGTATAAGATCTCAACATGGCGGGAAAGTTCCTTCGAGGCGGTTGCTTATTTACTAAAATGATTCCCCTCCCCTGGTGCGTGCGTTACTTGCTCATTTTTTTTTCTTTTACTATTTGTTTTTGGAGGTGACATTTTAATTTCACGTATTATAAACACTCGTAAAAAGCGAGTTGACTGTGTATACAGTAATCCCTCGCTATATCGCTATTCACTTACCGCGAATTTTTTTGGCGAGCGTATGTACTTTATATCGCAGATTTTCTGGGCATATGCTATTTTTGAGTACGAGGATGTAAACGTTTTGCCGCCTCCGTATCAGCTGATGCACCCTTGTATGCTATTTCCCTGACAATATTATATTGCAAGTTTGCTGTTCGTTCTTAATGGTTTTTCTCAATTCTCTTCATTATATTCGATCGCCTTTAGCGGTAGAAGAGGAGGAGGATGCCGGAGAACGAATCTCTAACCATAACGTATTGCCACTTCCATATCAACTGATGCTTATCACTATTTAGGCATAATATCTTATAAAATATTTATTTACTCACCCTATTTTAGGCTTATCTAATTTTCAAGATTATAGTATTATTATTCCTTGGTTCTAAACATTATTCTATCTTTTTTACATATTGACCATGCTGCACGAAATCTTAACGTAAACAAAGTCAGCTGAGACAAAAAGAAAACTACAAATCGTTACAAAGAAAGCGTATATCGTACTGTACATGGGAAACTTAAATGAAATATATATTCTCTACACGCTATTTCTCTGACGATATTGTATCGCAAGTTTGTTTGCTGTTTGTTGTTAATGCTTTTTTTCAATTCTCTTCATAATATTCGATCGCATTAAGCGGTAGAAGAGGAGGAGGATGCGAGAGAACGGACCTCTATCTGCAAACGTTTTGGCACTTCTGTATCAGCTGGTACACCCTCACGCTATTTCCATGACGATATTATATCGTAAGTTTGTTTGCTGTTTGTTATTAATGCTTTTTTCAATTCTCTTCATAATATTCGATTGCATTAAGCGGTAGAAGAGGAGGAGGATGCGGGAGAACGAAGCTCTATCTGCAAACGTTTTGGTGCTTCCGTATCAGCTGATATACCCTCACATGCTATTTCCCTGACAATATTGTATCGCAAGTTTGTTTGCTTTTTTTCAATTCTCTTCATAATAGTTGATTGCATTAAGGGTAGAAGAGGAGGAGGATGCGGGAGAACGAAACTAACCAAAACGTTTTGCCGCTTCCCAATCAGCTGATGCTTATCACTAATCAGATACAATATCTTACTCATAAAATATATATTTATTTACCCACCCTATTTGGTGTTTATCTAATTTTCAAGATTATAGTGTTATTAATATTCCTTGGTTCTATTCTTTATTCTCTCATTTCTACATATCAACCATGCTGCACGAAATCTTAATGTAAACAAAGTCAACTGAGACAAAAAGAAAACATTCAATTTGTTACAAAGAAAACGTATATTGTACTGTACATGGGAAACTTTAATGAAATATATATATTCTCTACACACTATTTCCCTGACGATATAATATCGAAAGTTTGTTTGCTGTTTGTTCCTAATGCTTTTTTTCAGTCTTCATAATATCACGTTCATATAAATAAACGCTTGCGCACTGTTAATAAAGGGTGAGTTGTTAACAGTGCAAGGAGGGTTTATACAGTAAAGGTAAAAATAAATTAATATACCTGTATTAAATATGGTGCTCCTATTTTGTGAATTTTCACCTTTCGCGGCTGGTCCCGGAACTGAACCCTCGCGATAAATGAGGGAGCACTGTATATATATATATATATATATATATATATATATATATATATATATATATATATATATATATATATATATATATATATATATATATATATATATATATATATATATTACACACCTAGTTCTCAGAAGTGTCGGGTAAATGGAAAATCACGTGAAAAAACAAGTAATTTTCCATAGGAAACAATGATAAAGGGCATAGATACGTTCCAAACCTTACATAGACACACCATGCCAAAGATATAAGATAAGAAAAAAACATATGTTATAATTACATAACAAAGCAGAAAGCCCTGTATCTATTTTTTAAGAGTATACAAAAGATATTCATATTCACTGTACGGCAAGAAATTAACATACAGTACTGTACTCTACTCTATTATGCAGTGGGCAATAGTCATACAGTACACTGGGATGTACATGGTGGCCGTAAGCAAGTAACTTAAACGGTAGAAGAGGAGGAGGATGCAGGAAAACGAACCTGTATCTGCAAATGTAAACAAAGATAAAATAAAAATTATAAATAACCAAAGCAAGACTACAAACCCAAAAACAAAATTAATTATGCAATGCCTAAATGTAAAACACATTTGCAAGACTAAAAAACTAAAAAAAATATATATATATTATGCAAAAAAAAAATATATATATATTATACGGTGAGCAACAGGTATGGAATGTGTGAGGTGGCAGTGAGCACTTGACATAAGCGGTATAAACCAGTATTAGAAGAGGAGAATGAACCTCTTATTTGCCAAACGCAAGAAACAATTAACAAAAGCAAGACTAGCAAACTAATTTTTTTCATTATGCAACTAGCCATGATGATATAGTACAGGTATACAGTTATCTGTAAAATTTATAAGAACTGAAAACAGAGTTAAATATATCCACATACAGTGGATAAAATACCCTAATTCAGGGTAATCAGAGAATGATGATGAGTGATAAACACGTTGAGTATATAATAATCATAATAATTATAATAATGAAGTTCATTATGTTTAGGGTACTCAATATGGATTTAGGGAAACTTTTGCCTATCTAACTATATATTTACCTATCTGTTTACCTATTAACATATCTATCTTTCTATCCATCTATATACGTATCTATTTATCTATCTATCTTTCTATATTTATCTTTCTATCCATCTATATACATATCTATCTCTCCTTATCTGATTCATTGTTTTAAATCAATATTTCTCTCTCTCTCTCTCTCTCTCTCTCTCTCATGCATATACGAAGAGGAAAATCTAGTGGCGATTCCAGGGGGTTACAGCATCCCCTCTAGAACTGATGAAATACCCGTAGTTTTGTATAGTGAAATGGGGAAGAGGGTGGAGATGGGGTAGGAGGTGGGGGTCTAGTGTCGCTAAAATAATGTCTTTTTCTGAAGCACTCCACAGCTTAGAGATATTGAATAGGTTATATTTATGGGCTTACTTGTATATCCTTAGAGAGAGAGAGAGAGAGACTGATGACCAGAATCGGAGTTATTACTAGGTCAGCGTGAAAGATAATAATATGCAATTATATATATATATATATATATATATATATATATATATATATATATATATATATATATATATATAATGATGATCTTTTCTTATCATAATCCTCTTTGTACTCTTGGAAGAAGTGTTGTACACTTGCCATTTTTCCCATTTTCTCCAGAATATCCGATCGAGAATACGAAGACTTAGCCGCAGTTAAACTAAAACCAGCTTTTGCACTTTTATTTATTTTTTCCTCATTTTCACGGATAGTGTGTACGTACGTACATTCACTGAGATGCAATGCCTGTTCAATGGCGACCGTACTCTTATCACTCTCTTGACAGCTCAACCCTTGCAATTTTATTCCAAGAATTATTGACTTTCTGCACTAAAAAATGAGAAATTATGTACTTTATTTTTTATTTTTTTTTTTTGGGGGGGGGCATTATTGCAATTTCTTGGCTAAAAAAAAAAATAGCGCATAAAAGGAACAAGGTATATATATATATATATATATATATATATATATATATATATATATATATATATATATATATATATATATATATATATATATATATATATATATATATATATATATATATATATATATATATATGTGTGTGTGTATAGATGTATATATTTTAACTGCGATTGTGTAATCAAGTGACTTGGCAAGTACACTCACCCATGGAATAAAATGAGGATAAGTTCTGAGAAGGCACGGGTAATGTAAAATTTGCGTAATATAGCCAATAATTTTCCATAAGAAATAATGATAATAGGCATAGATACGTTCCGCAGCCGTACGTAAACACACTATGCCAAAGATATAAGATAAGTAAAGCATGTTTTATAAGTACATAATAAAGCAGAAAAATATTAATTTATATTAACATACAACTAGTGTACAGTATAAAAGATATGCAGATTTACTGCACAGTAAACAAATTAACACAGTGTATTATGAGTTGGCAACAGGCGTACACTGTTACAATATATGATATAATTGTTGTAAAGAACGATGCTATATTTTGTTAATGAACGCATCCATGTTTTTACATAGAAAGTAATAAAGATGCCCACTAGGTGGCCAGACAAGAACTGTTCAAGATGCCCTTTCAGTCTCCTCTATTATTGTGCCTCATTCACCTTTAAATATCTCCAAATTTATGGAGCATCAAACACACTGGGACGTGCGTAGTGGTGGTTACCTTGTGAGCGTATATGGCACCATATAAACATTTCTTTTTTATTCTCCCTTATTTGTTGCCCGATATCCATTATATTTTTACCATTTATTTTCATTGACCTGATGCACAAATGTACCTACTATTTTGATCATTACATCAAAAGCTGCTGATACAATTGGAAAAAAAATTATATATTGTACAAACATTGGTCAACCTAAATAAAAAGATGGTCTATTTCAGAAATTGGCCTCAGAGCTTGAAAGAGCACAAAATTCTGATTAAAATGCTTTTTGAATGGTGAAAATCCATCAACAAATAAGTGAAAACAGATTTGTATTGTCTGAAATCTTACAAATATACGGTACGGTACTGTACAAATGAATTATACAAATGCCAACAACTTTTCTAGAATGCCCCAGCTTGATACTGCTAGTTAGGCTCAGCAGTTCTCTTCCTCTTCCCCTTTGGAGTACTGAACTAGCTCTTTGTGTCCCTCTTCCTTTAGATTCTTGCAGAGGCTTCTGACAAGCTGCCGAATCCTATTTCAGTGGCCACTGCTGCTTCCTCATAACCCAAGGTATGTTGTGTGACGGTGTGTCCCACGGATATATAGACAGTTGTGTAACCATAGAATTTTGTCTTCCTGAGGTTATGCCAGATCTTGAGTGAATGGATTCGTTGGAGTTCTAGATCTTCCCCATCAAACATTTCCGCAAAAGCTCATCTGTGGAGAGATCTTTATAAACCCTAAAGACCGCCATCCTCTCTGCTGTATATCAAGAGAACCTCACTCGCATATCCTTATGTGGAGGAGTTTTTTTTAAAGTGCCAGTGCTTTGTTGTAGAAGCATCTTGATTTTGGGCCTTCTTGACACCATGGGTGTGTTGGCTTAGCATCAGTGCAGGTACAATGATGATAGCTTGCCAGTATCTCCTTTCGAAGAATTATCAACGGACTACCCAACACAACGGCACATAGCAGCTTAATAATAATCAGACAGTTTGTCAGTGACAAACTCTGTCAATTTGTCCTTTCCTCTCAAGGTACTACTCTTTACAGTTTTGCCTTCTTTGGTTTGAATGAGCCGAAAATACCCTTTTTTTCAACTTCCTCAGCCTTGAGCCCAAACGTTTACCAATGTGGTTTACGCATTCTTGTTTCACCACTTTCTTATAGTCTTGACAAGTGCCTTTCTCGTTATTGAGATTTTTTACGGCATTGTATGCTGAAGAATTGATGTCCCTTATGAAGTTCATGTACCTCATCTTGTGCTGTGCCACAGTATGGTTGCAACTTGAGACTCCATAGCACCAGACTTTCCATCAAAGTTTTTTGTGCACATAGGTTCATGTGCACGTTTCTGTGCTTCATAAGCTGCCTCATCCAGTTTTTCGCATTGTCTGGCATTGTAAAGTTTTGTACACTGCATGCTGTAGTTGGACAGGACAGCAAAGTCCAACACAAAACCAGTGTACATCTCAATCGTCAACCCAATGCCAACATGGCTGATGACCTTGTCTCAGCTAGCTCCCGTCGAAAGAGATATCTACATCTAGGATGCCATTAGCATCGGGTTCGATATCATTCTCTTCTTTATAATAGGAAATATGCATTCCTTTACAGTACTACCTTACTTTCCCTAAAAAAAAACTATCTTCTCTCCTATCACATTCCTAATCTTATAGTACCTCTGTTCGTGTACAGGATCCACTCTTGGCGTTGAACACAGGTACCTATACCCAGTGTACCCAGTCCCATGCTGAACAGAGTGATACACTAGGTCTGTGTTTTTTTATGACTTTTGGTTAGCATATCTCGGTCGATTTTCGTGGATGATGCAGCCATAAGGCATGCACTTCACTATAATTGAGGTGTCTGCCCCTTCATGTGTAATCTCCATCTTCATTTTCCCACCACAAATGGAACACTCGCCTGCTATTGCATTGAAAAAAGAATGCAACATTTCCTAATCCAAAATTATGCCCCTACACCTTGGAGCAGTATATGCAGAATCTGAAGTAGGCTTCTTACAGCTGGTCAGCAACTTTGTTCTGATAGCAAAGCTAGGCACAGTTTTGGTCCCATAACCCTGAAGATGACCTTCACCTGAATCAGGATTGACAGGCCCAGCAACAGTCTCTCCAGGATGACCACCCTTTGAAAATATATAGTACCTACTTTGTTTTTTGCTACTGTACTTATGGTATCGAAAATTATACCCCAAAGTACCCTACGAGAATGTCTGACATCAGACATTAGTTACTGGACTGTGCAGGTAGCTACTGTATTTTAGAACAACTGAAAAACTAGCAAAGATACATATGTTTTCTGTTTGTAGGTTATGATTCAATACTTTATCTTGCAGAATACTGGTAGTCTCTGTAATAACAGCCAGACACGCAGCAGTTGTAGCAGTGCCATATGAGGTACTAGGAACGGCTTCAACACCAACACCATCTCCTGGAATATTACCATATTTTAGCTGATGAGACTTAAAATCCACTGGGAAAACATAGTTTGCATGTCTGCATCCAGGCCAGCCGTAAACTAAAATAATACCCAAAATGTAATCAAAGTTCATGCAACCACGACTTCGTAATCAAGTTTACTGAGCCCTAATTTGTTTTCTCTTACTGAAGAAGTTGCAGCTGTAGGAGGGCCAGATGAGGTACATGAAACGGCCTCATCACCACCGTTACCATCTGGAATATTACCATAATTTAGCTGATGAGACTCAAAATCCACTGGAAAACATAGTTTGCATGTCTACATCCTGGCTGGCCCTAAGCTAAATTAATACCCAAAATGTAATTAAACTTCATGCAACCATGACTTCGTAATCAAGTTTACTTGGCTCTAATTTGTTTTCTCTTACTGAAGAAGAAGTTGCAGCTGTAGGAGGGCTAGATGAGGTACAGGAAATGGCCTCAGCACAGTCTGGAATATTATCACATGTTTACTTTCTAGAACCACACACTACCTTCCTTATATATTTTCAATTTATCACGACATATCTGCATCACTTGAGTGACAGGGAGCCAATATACAGTGTTCCCCCGGTTATTCGCGTTTCTTGGTTTGCGTTCTCACTGTATCACTGTTTTTTTTTTTAGAAATTATTATTTTATTTTATGGGTATATGCAAAAATATTAAAATAAAAAAAAAATTCAGTATTTTCCTTTTTTTTTATTTAAAAAAAACATTTCATTATCTAATTGATAAAAAAAAATTTATTTCCCAGCCTACGAATAATAAAACAGTAGAAATAGTAAAAAACTTAAATTTAGATAGATACGTTTATTGACCACCTCTTTAGAAAAGTATAATCTTTACAAAAGGAATATTTGGTCCAAATTACAATGAATAAATACAATAGATTTTGTACAATCATCAAATAAGTAAATGAATTTTAAATTAATATACATTGTACTAATAACTGAATGATATACGTACGTACAGTATAACTCGCAGTATTGCATCATGCGAAATAGTGTTCGATAGCTTACAATGTATTGGGGTCGCAGCTACGTGAGCTAGCATATATATTTATATTTCCAGTAGTTTCATGATTTTATTGATAAAAAAAACTTATTTCTTAGCCTAAGAATAATAAAACAGTAAATTATAGTAAATAGTATTGCACCACGTAAGATACGATACCGGTATCAGTGTTTTGGAAAACGCAAAGGCTCTCACCTACGTGACCTAGTGAATATTAAAATTTTCATTATTTTATTGATAAAACAAGTATTTCCTAGCCTAAGAATAATAAAATAGTAAAAAACATAAATTTAGATATATGTACGTACAGTATAACTCAGTATTGCATCATGCAATATATGTAGTGTCAGATAGCTACGTGAGCTAGCATATATATTTATATTTCCAGTAGCTCTCACCTGCGTGAGATAGTTCATGTTTTTTTAACAGTGCAGGAAGGGTTTATACAGTACGTAAACTTAAAAATAATTGTAAATGAGTATGTCATGTAATAACCACTTCATTCACCGTAATTTTATCTATCACTTTCATATAAATTTACGTTGCATGCTGTTATTTATGAAGTAAAGGGTGGTTTGTTAATAGCACAGGGAGGGTTTATACAGTGTAAACGTAAAAATATATTAAAATATCTATGTACATGTAGGCTGATCCTACTCCGCGGATTTCCTGGTTCGCGCCGGTTCCCGGAACCGAACTACCGCGGTATGGGGGGGAACACTGTATATCAAATATTACGTAGAATGACGTCTTATTATTGCACAATCACCATAGGAGATGAAACTCGCCAGACGAATAGGTTTCACGCTGACGCTTCTTCAGTTTACCCTGTTTCATCACCTCCAACCCTTACAGCATCCCTCTGGACTTCCTCGGCATGTTGGGGGGGGAAGAGGCAGCTAAAACAACCTAAAAAAAACACAAGAGCGCTTGCCAAAAACATTTGGTCCGAAAAGTAAACACGTGGGTTGGCGCTGCTGCCTTTCGTTTGTCCTCCTGACAGCTCAATTATTTGGTTCTATTCTGGCAGTGTGCATTTTCTACATAGACCTGTGATGAATAAGAGAGAACGTTGAAGGGTAACCTCAATAATTAGAGGTACTTTAAAAGCTCTAGAAATATCAGATAAGACAATGGTGATAAGAATGGCATTGAAACAAGAAAATATAAGTTGCTTAAAGCTCAAAATAACGTCTGTGAGAGGTTTCGTTGACCAGTCTGCTTCAGGAAATGGAAATGGCGAAAATGAATAATGACCTATTTCGAGGCATAGTAAATATGGACTGTTGGTGGTGGTGCTACCGATACTCTCTGGGTGGTAGAGTATCCATCACAACCAGCGGTAAATTTTGAACATGCCTCACATTATTGGCTGCTTCGGCTGCAAGGGTTATTGTGGAGCTGTTGGTGGTGATGGTGCTACCGATACTCTCCTGGTGGTAGAGTATGCATCACAACCACCGGTGACACAATCCCCGACCAGTTGTGGCAATCTGATGTGAGGTGTTATGCACCGATTTCTCAATTAAATTTTGTTCCTCCTTTATTGCTTCACACATCTGTTCGAAATACATAGTGTGATGAATGAATAGGATAGGATGGGAGGGGGATAAATAGTTAAGGCATTGAGTGAACTCTCTTAGCCCTATTCAGGGTGTCATCACTGAAAAAGAGTGGGAGATAGGATAGTAAGGGATTGGAGGGAAAAGCACATAAATAAAATAAAGACAAACAAACAAACAAACATTTATTTCCATTTTTGTACAATGGTTATTATTCTAAAAGTAAAAGTAACTTATAAGTAGACGTGTAATTGAACTAATAGTAGTCTCCGTGGCAACATGGTAGCGTCCGTGACTCTGAGGCGGCAGGTCGAGGTTTCGTGCCCAGTCACGGACTGAGGTTAGTAAGAGCATACACTCAGGGTAATGAGTACATCTGCCAAAACAGGTCCTTCGCAAGAAGGCAACCATCCTAGCCCTTAGGTGAAAAGGGAGTTCATGACGTAAAACCGAAACCAAACACGTTGAAAGGTAATCTCAACCAGAATTGTAAATATGTCGCACCATCCCTGACGAAGAGTTTTAATGCATCGATCGGCCACGCCTACATGCCTTTTAAATTAAACAAACCAAAGAAGGTGCCAAGCAACACAAAATAATTTTTATTATGAATAGGTTATGATATATATATATATATATATATATATATATATATATATATATATATATATATATATATATATATATATATATATATATATATATATATATATATATATATAAGTAAAAAGAGCATTGGCTAAAGTTTTTTTTAAACCATATAAACAAAATAATTTTTCACTAAAATTCACCTCACAAGCAGTAGGATAAGAGGAGGATGCTGGAGAACAAACCCCTTGTGGAGGATTTCCTGTGTGTTATTTACCCTTCGATCTTATAGCCCCCTAAATTCGGAAATCCTGACACGGCTTCAGTAGAGGCCTACCACGATCTCAAAATTAAATCCTCTACCAATAAATATAATTAATATTACATGCATAGACATACATGCACATATTTTATAAGGGGGTTTATGAACTGTTGATATGTGAATATTTAAATAAACTCTCCTCACCTTAACGTAAAACTTCCTCATACAGAATAATAAATTTTCTAACATACATTCTACCTACGAGTGTTCAATTAAATGAGCTCATTCTGTCCCTCACACGTAGTTATAAATATTGTTAGAAATAAGGTAAATCTGCATTGCATCTGTACTCTTCTATCCGGATAACCCTGATGTCGTCAGCAATCACGGGATTCCCAATCAAACTCATTGAATATCTTCTGATCCACGTATCTCTATCACGTTTTTTACTTGAGTGTCTCGTAACGTCTCACGAAGACAACTAATTACTCTTTAACAAACTTATAAGTACTGTCAATGAACACACTAAACATGAGTGTCTCGTGTCATCTCACGAGTACCACTAATAATAAACTTATAAGTACTGTCAACAAACACAGTAAGAATGAGTGCCTCGTAGCATCTCACGACGGCAACTAATTATTAGTAAGAAAGTCCCACAAACTCCTCTAGTTTGTGGGGGTCCTTGGTACTAGGACTAAGTTGAGTTATGACTTGCTTACAACAGTTCTTTGTTCAACGAGGCGATGCAATAAACGTTATCAAGGTGAAGGGTTAATGGCTAAAATCCATTAGTGACCTACATTCCTTTCTCCACGTCTTCTACGGCCAGCCTCCCTAATAAACTACACATTATACATACGAATATACATGTATACATGATAGAAATTAATAAGTATACATGCTAAGTCTAAAAGTATACATTCATGCACTTACGTTACAATAAACGAAACTATATGCAAAATAACACTTACATAATGTACGTACAAATAAACTGTCTTGAAATATATTCAAGACACCCCTATCTGCAAATATAAACAAAGATAAAATAAAAATAAAAAATAACCAAAGCAAGACTAAAAAACAAAAAACTAATTTCATTATGCAATGCCTGAATGTAAAACGCATTCTACTTGGTATATATACGGTGAGCAACAGGCATGGGGCAAGCATGGTGGCGGTGAGCACTTGACATAGCGGTAGGAGAAGAGGTGAACGAACCCATATCTTCAAACATCTTCAGATATCAAAGGGCTAGGTCATCAGCTCCACCCCATCGAAAGGAGTCTGATTATTATTAGTAGTAGTATTAGTATTCTTTGATTTTCTATGAAAATCTAATCCTATCTCCCTTTGCAGTAGTTTATTTTTTAGTTATGCAATCCTTACTTGTGAAACTGTAATTTGCTCAAAACATACTTGGCGTGTGTTCTAGTTATCTACACCAAGCAAATTCTACTTTGGTGTATGATCTATGCGCTATATTATTTTGTCAATTCTTGTTTTAATTATTTTTCCTTGCAAAAATGAAACAAATTTTCCTTTTTTATTTTTATAATTTTGGGAATGCAAGAGAAAGATCTTCAGCATTCTTCTTCATCTGTAGCCAGCAGAAAATATCAAGGAGTGATTTGGAAGGTTCTTTGGTCACTCATCTTTTTCAAAAAATACGAATTTTCGAATCCAACCAGGTTCTTAAAATTACTTGAGTATTGGCTCCAGTGTTTGGATCAACGGGTAGTTTACAGTTTTGCGGGCCATGCCGCTCAACAACCTCACCCCTCCGCTCAAGTAAGTAGTTCAACCCTAACCTTACCTCGACCCACCACCCACGGTCGACCATCGGTCATTCTAGTTCAGACTTCAATTAGTTAACATGGCGTCCTCCCACACCTCTCATGTTCAATTTGCCGCTGCTAATCCCGTAACTATTATCGATTTGGTTAAATTATGTGATCAATTTTAATTCTATCTCTATCTCATGAAAAGATGTTAGCACAATTTTATTTCTTATCCATGGATGGATTCACGAGCTTCCTCAGAAATATTTGAAAATCAGTTCTCCTAATACAATCGTCGATTGGTACAATTTTTGGCGGGAACTTTGGCTTGACATTTTGGTGAAAGACAATCGCAAAATCTGAGGACCAGGCCACGTTGTTGAAATTGACGAGTCCAAATTCGGCAAAAGAAAATATAAGGGAAAGCGGGTAGACGGTTGTTGGGTTTTAGGTGGAATTGATTGTGAAACAAAGGACACGTTTTTTCTAGTGGTTCCCGACAGATCAACTGAAACTCTGCTTCCAATTTTAATCGAAAATATCCATCCAGATTCCATAGTAATTTCAGATTGTTGGAAAGCATATCATATATTGAGCCAGTATTATAAAGAGCATCTTAATTTAAATAATTCACTTCATTTCATAGATCCTAACGACAAAAACATCCACACAAATACTATCGAATCTACTTGGCGTGTATTGAATAGAAACGTTCTACCTAGAGTGGTACTGTTAAAACCCTCAATAACACTTATTTCTCGACGTATTGCATAAAAAAAAATTAATTGACGTTGAATGTCCGTTTAAAGCATTTTTCGAATTCATAAAACGGATATATCCTTTAGATAAAGTCGATTCAACTCCCAGAAAAAGAGATTCAGTTGAAACAAAACACAAAAAACGTTATGTCGCTGTTCAAACAGAATATCTCGTTCCCGCTATCCAAAACAAAAGAATAAGGATCGACTTGCCAGATTAGTCCGACGAATCTGATATTGAATAAGGTAAAAGGTTAGGTAGGTGTTTTTAGTTAGGATAGTATGATGGGGTGTTCCAGGGGGGCAATGCCCCCCCCTGGCTAAGAGGTTAAGAGGTTAGGTATTTTTAGTTAGGATAGTAAAAAATCGTTTCGTATGCCTATTGTCGCCATTTTTGTTGTGTATTCATCCGCCAGTTCGCTAGTTAGAGCCTAGCGCCATCTGTTGGTAGGTTTTGAACAATGGTATGGCCCACAAAACTGTAGGTGTTCCGGATCAACATGTCTTTGGTGGTTGGCAGTAGAATGGCGAAAATTCAGACTATTTAAATTGGAGTACGCTGGCCAATTATTGGAATGATTAAACAAATATTCTTCAACTTCTCTCTGAATTATGGGTTCAAGTCTTTCACAATTTCTTTATTTTTACGTAACAACGGCAATCTGCGCCTTTCTTAAATCCAAAGACCCAGGAACCATCAATACGTCTTCACTGTTCATGGTTGTTTTCTACTACAGCTTCACAAACATTTGAATCAGGAGCATGATCTCCTTGCAGCATTCTGCCTCTGTCGTATTTTCGGCACCCTGCAAACCAAACTTCATCGATTTGCCTAATGACAATCAGGTAAAAATGTAAAGACAAACTGAAAATGACATGCCTTATAATGCAAAAGAATACAACTTATTGTTATGTTTCTTACCTGTTGAAGATAAGTAGATGGTTGTAAAGCTCAATGAAGCTCTATAATAGTGTGTGGAGTCATTATAATACATATCCCTTCTCGTCATTAATGTTTTAGTGATGAAGTGGGATGGATATGTATACACAACTATACTGTAACTGTTTTAATTTTGTTACTCCATTTGTAGAAGAGTGGCTAAGTAAAATACATATATGACATAAGAACAATCAATAATACTGAAACATTTATTAAAAGTATCAAAACCCTTATATGAAGGATCGAAGCATACTATTTGTGGTTGTCAAACCTAAATAATAGAAAACCCTTCCTGAGTCTACAATAGAAAACTTAACACTAGTTAAAGGGGTATCCTAGACACAACACTTCCTTCCCCTTAAAATAGTTTTGAGTACATGTATGGGTACATGCAAAATATATTGTCTTAATATCTATATTATCATGATATCATGTGTGGTTACAAATCTAATTTCTTAGGAGCTCTTCTCCTGGTTGCCCTATCAGGAAGTACCGTGCGTGCAGGTGGACTATGGGGTAAAGGCACTGTCAACGCGTCTGCTGAGAACAAAACCTCTGTGTTCTTGGCTGGTTCCACTGCATTTCTGGGATGCAGAGTTTGTTCAGTATCAGACTGATCTGCTGAGAGGTGGTGCCTATTGTCAGACCCAAGAAGGCTTTAGCTGATCACTGTGTTTCATCATTACATTTCCATTTACTCACGCATCATAATGCATATTTCCAACCTTTCGTGTAATTTCCCCAGATATCCACTTGTCTGGTGTTGTGTATGATATTACAAGTACTGGAGATGAAGGTTGAATGTGTTGTATCTCCATTTGGTGTTGTAACTGCGTCCAACCTTTGTTCTGCTGATCTCTAAGAAAATTAGGCAACATCAGATCTAACTTAGTCCTAATCCTCCTCCCCATCAACAAAATTGATGGTGCTATACACGTAGTTGCATGCAGAGTAGTGCAATAACTAAGAGAAATTAGAAATTTGCTTTTGCTAGTAGGAACAGTAGCATGCGAGGCTTGTCGACATTTCATATTATGCTTAAATGTCTGGACAAATCTTTTAGCCTCCCCATTTGTGGCTGGATGAAATGGTGTAGAAAAGGTGTGTTGAATATTATTTACCTCAAAAAAATCTTTGAATTCCTGAGAATAAACCTGAGGACCATTATTAGATACTATGCGCTGTGGCAGACCATGGACTGCAAAAAGCGGCATTAGAGGTCCAAAGATCTTTTCCATAACATAATAGCAGCTTCTTTCTCCATCCCACCTGATGTACCTCTGTAGTTTATTTTACACTTTTCCTTGTAATTATCATTCCTCCTCCTGTATTCTTCAGGACTGATGGTCTTGTTGAATTTTTTCTGTCAAGTAGGTTACAAGAATGACCATAGGATGACAAGACTTGAAAATCTATAACAATACCAGTGTAGCACTCAATCACAAATGCAACACCAATCCTTGATTTGTGGCCTTTGGTCATCCAGGTGACATCAAAGGACACAGTTCTCATCAGGGTAAATGTCAAGCTGATCTAAATCTGTATATACTCGTGTAACGTGCAACTTTTGAAGACCTTTTTTTTTTAAGCTAATTTTAGGGGAATCGCATCACACACGAGAGATATAAAAATAACGTAAGTACTGCTGGCCTAGGATATGCCGCTGAGCAAACTATATATTCATTTATTCTAGTCAAAAAGTACAGCTGTATTTAAAATAAACATGATTATGATAAAAGCAATGTTTTACGTAACTGTATCCAATAATAATCCATGTAATATTCATACGTTAGTATCGTATTTAAAAAACACAAACAGCGAATATTTATGAGAAATTTTACCAATCGAGACTACCATCTAGGCCTGTGCTTTTCCAAATCAGCAGATTGTGGTAAACTAAAGAACGCAAAATTAATTTTCTTTTACTTGTCGAAAGAAACAATTATTACGTGTTCTTTCATGCCCTGTAGTTTTGATTAGAATACTTATCTTTCCCATTTTATTTACCATCGAGTTTGAAGGCATTTCAAAGTTTAATGGAGTGTCATCCATGTTGCTAATGCACTATAATTTATTGTCATTAGCTCTGCTTCTTTAATTGCATAACATCTTATATTAATTTGTGTTATAATAAAACCTTTTTCTCTGTTTTCTGACACCCACCTTGCCACTTTATTTTTTAAATGTAGCCAGTTACATTTAGATCCACGATTTTCACATTTATAAGAAGGAGTTACCACTAATTTCTCTTTTTGTTTTCTCCAGCTTCAGACACAGCTTTCCCCAATGACAAACAGCTTTGCAGCTTGAACATTTTTTATTTTTTCAGATTAAGCTATAACTTGCAACTTAAATTTAGCAGTACTGTATATTTCCTTGCTGATCTTTTCTCCATGGTGACTTTGGGTATAATGTAAAAAAATAAATCAGTCCTATTCTACTTTACGTCATTTGTACTTTAGGTACAGTAATTGTTTACGATTGAAATGAAATAAAACAGCTGTTAGCCAATTCCGTTGATAACAATAACAGCTGTTTCTCGTTTGGTTAGTTTGTAGCTGTACGCGCTTACTTCTATCATTGTCTTTTACTTTTTTTTAACTTAAAGATGGGATAAGGAGTTGGGAGAAAAGAGGTTAGTGTATAGTGATTTGGTCTCTCAAAAAAGAAATTCGCATGATATACGAGATATGATAAAATGAGATTTTATGGGCGAAAATTTGGTGGTCGCACAATATGCGAGATCGCACGATAAACAAGTATATACGGTAATACTTAAAAATTACCTGGTCAGATCTCTCTTGTTATACACTTCACTTTCCCTGATACTGCCTTGCAAGTGACTTCTTTTCATATTTGATACTGTCTCTCCGAGAAATGTGGTACTCCTACAGCTGCACAATGTTTCGTCAAACCAGAATTACCAGTGTCATTTACCATACTGCTGTAAGCCATTCTCAAATTACTGTCATATATCTCTTTCTTTGTTTCTAATTTTTCTGTCACTGTTTCTTTGTCCATCTTTGTACAGTATCTTATCACAATAATTACACTTCACCACTAAAAAGATTTCAAATTGTTCATACCGAGATGTCAAACTAACTTTCCCGTAACTTTCGTCACTCGTACCTATACATTTCACTAAATTTCCAAATCTCTCCTCTTTTACTGCCAGAATTCTTTCACCTTCAACATTCTATTCTTTACCAACACTGAGAAGTCTTTTCCTAATGTCAAGTGACCTTTATCCTACCTGGTTGAGCACTTCATCTAGGTGCGAATTCCTCACTGCAGATCCAGGCTCCACAGGTGGTTGTTGTGGTGGTGATGGCGAGTGAGGTTGGAATCCACTCTCTCGGCTTTCTGCTGCCATTTCTCGAGCTTCTTTTAGTACAGTAGCTTTCCCTTGGCCATTCTTCAAAACTTGAGCTTCTTGGGAGGCATGGTGGATGGAAAAAACAAGAAGCACTCTGGGAAATAACGAAGAATAATCGAGAGACTGCATGGAGTAAGCTGCAACACACTCTTTCGAGACTTTGACTAGACTGCCTCTGCCTATCCAAGGCGGACCCGCTGTCTCCTCTTGCCACTGCTCAGCACCATCAAGAAATCATATCATACAGTTGGAAAAACTAAGACAATGAAAAAAGCAGCATAAATTACTGAGATATATCAGGAAGAAGTATGGTATCTTAACTATATCTCGGTGACCACGCTTACATTTAAATCTGTGGGCATTTAACACACAGCAGGACATTCAGATATGCATTACGCATCTGGCAGCGTGTCTGTGCACTGCCAACTGACTCTCCAAGCCTTGTAGTGGCATGGGAACCATTATTTCAAAATTATATTGTTTTTACCCCTATGACCCCCAAAGCCCCCCCTCCCCCCTTAGGTCGTCAAAACGTAGGCATCTCAACAGGAAGTTGAATTGGAACCCACACATGGTGCTTCTATATATAGCTGCACCATGTTAGGGGTTTAACATATCTTCGACGGTTAGGTGGACATCATGACTGGCACCAGCCTGAACTAGAAGCCCCAGTAAGGCTTTAACCTCAATTAGTGACGTCTTTTTTATGCTTAATGTATTCTTGGTGTATGCTTGACCTTTTTTTCAATTTGTATGGTGCAGTGGACAATGTTGTTCAACATATCATCATTCATGAATAGAGCCAGAATATCCAATGGCAAGCTCGCTGTACAAGCTTCGTCTGATGCAAGTTCTCTTCTGGATGGTGTAGGTGGCTGTCATGGTACTGATCATTGTATAGGTGTCCTGGTCCATATGACTGTTTGGTGCTGTACTTTGTGATACAGTTATTGGAAATATGCCTTCTGCTTCTGCATGAGCACCAGCATTATGGATGCCTGCTCTATTACCTGATGACATCCTTCTTCTGCTTCCGTGTCACTCACACACCAAGTTTGAATCACTACCCGCTTGGTCTTCCGTAGGAACCTCAAGGGTGTCTTTGACGAATCTCCAAGGCACTTGTTTTACCAGACTAATGTCATCTACATCGTCATATGAAAATGCCAAACGTTTTTTGTTCTGAACAGGTGTAGATATCATTATCATGTGGGTGAGTTTCCTCCGTTGTTGGTGTTTCCTGTCAAGACAAGCTCCTGAGTGTCATGGTACAGGTGAAGTAGAGGGCCCTGCAGGGGGTATAGAGGAACATGCACCAAAGGGATTGGTCACATCTACTTCATCATACACTGAAGTCACTGTCACCTCTGCCCTGTCCAAGTCAGTAACAATATTGCCAGACACAATCGTATCAGCTGTGAGTGTGTGTTCAGTGTTTTGTGTTAACACGGGATCCACGTGTGTTGAGAGGGGCTCAGTAGTGAGTCTGGCATCTCCCAGGCTGGAGATATGTGAGAGGTGGGGAGTGTAATGTTTCTCAGTGGTATGGGGACAGTGGTCAGGGGTTAACTTATCATCAGTAACATACTGTATACTGCATACAAACCGTTTATTTTCCACGATCATATCTCAGAAAGATTGATGGTATCACTAAGTCCACCTGGGATCACAGCACCAACAGCTCATTGCGATACTACAGCTGAAGGGTCCTGTGGACTTAAATAAGACTGTCCAGGACAGTTCTGTGTTAAGTCTTGTTTCAGTGACCACATGTATCCTCTTTCCCAACCATAAGCTGATTGGTGGTATGCCAAAGCAGTGTTGCCACTTTGAAGTAAGCCAAATCCCACATATGATAATATTTCCCCACAAATTTCCAAAGCAATTCCCACAAAGATAGAAACAAAATTGAAGTGCATACAGTACTCTTATTCTATGAAAATTACAATTTCTTAACAATTGAACAATAGAAAACCAAACCAAATTTACTTTAATTTTCTTAAGAAACAAAAAAATTATTTATATAGTAAAATATTAAAGTAAATCCATAGTATTACTTCATGTACATAAGGAAATATATGCATACACACACACGCTTATATATATATATATATATATATATATATATATATATATATATATATATATATATATATATATATATATATATATATATATATATATATATATATATATATATATATATATATATATATATATATATTATATACAGTGTTCATTCCATTATTGCGATGGCTCGGTTCTGGGACCCAGCGCGAGACAGGAAAATCGCGAAGTAGGATCAGCCTATATGTATATAGATATTTTAATTTATTTTTACGTTTACACTGTATAAACCCTCCGTATACTGTTAGCAAACCACCCTTTACTTCATAAATAACAGCATGCAACGTAAATTTATATGAAAGTGATAGATAAAATTACAGTGAATGAAGTGGTAATTACGTGACATACTCATGTACATAGGTATTTTACAATTATTTTTACGTTTACGTACTGTATAAACCCTCCCTGCACTGTTAAAAAAACACCCTTTACTTTATAAATAACAGCAAGCAACGTAAATTTTTATGAAAGTGATAGGAAAATTTACCGTGAATGAGGTGATGATGACGTGACATACTCATATACATAGGTATTTTGCAATTATTTTTACGTTTACGTACTGTATAAACCCTCCCTGCACTGTTAAAAAAACACCCTTTACTTTATAAATAACAGCATGCAACGTAAATTTATATGAAAGTGATAGGAAAACTTACTGTGAATGAGGTGATGATGACGTGACATACTCATGTTCATAGGTATTCTACAATTATTTTTACGTTTACGTACTATATAAACCCTCCCTGCACTGTTAAAAAAACACCCTTTACTTTATAAATAACAGCATGCAACGTAAATTTATATGAAGGTGATAGATAAAATTACGGTGAATGAAGTGGTAATTACATGACATACTCATGTACATAGGTATTTTACAATTATTATAAATAACAGCATGCAACGTAAATTTATATGTATGTGATAGGTAAACTTACCGTGCATGGGGTGATGATGAGTTTTCTTGACCCCGGAGGAAATTATTTCGCAGCCAATAAAAGCTTTACGGCTGCTTTTTGGGGGAGAAGAACATGGTAATGGGGAGTTTCTGTCGCTGTTTCTTCTTTTGTTGGAAGATGGTATGGTAAGGAATCATGGCATCGTCGAGAAAATTACAGAAGGTCACCGAACGAACCATATTATCGTCATATTCCTGCGAGAGTTGTTGGGCTGCTTTCACATATGGATATATGATTGCCAGACGTTCGAGTGTAAGGCCAGGTTCTTCAATTTCTTTGTGCATTTCCTCAAGTTCTTCCTCTTCTTCGCTTGCTGATTTCGTCATTTCTTCCAAGTCTTCATCACTCAAAGGCTGCGAGTGGCAGTCAATCAGTTTATTCACATCTTCGTGAGTCATATCTTTAAAGCCTTCTCCTCCTAGCAATGCAGCCAACTTCACAGCTTTCGCAACTGCCGACTTATGCACTTCGTCAGGAGCAAATCCCTTGTAGTTGTGGATGACTTCGGGCCACAATTTCTTCCAGCTGGCATTGATTGTGGCCGACTTCATCTCTGATTGCATTCTGAATATTTTGAAGGCATGTTGCAATCGTGTAATTACGCCAGTATGTCTTCATTGAGAAGTCTTTGTCCGAATCTATGGATTCAACCAGGTTTGCCAGGGCATTTCGTGTGTAGAGGGCCTTGAACGCACGAATAACACCTTGATCCATAGGCTGAATCAGTGACGTCGTATTTGGTGGCAGGAACTCGACTTGAACACCGTTATCTTCGAGATTAGTTGCGTGGCCACCAGTATTATCCATCAAAAGAAGGACTTTAAATTCAAGGCCTTTTTCCGCAATATAAATTTTTACCCGAGGGATAAATCATTGGTGAAACCAGTCCGATGTGAGGATTTTCGTGATCCAGGCCTTAGGGTTATGCATCCAATACACTGGCAGCAGATTCTTATTCTTGTTCTTCAAAGCCCTAGGGTTCTTTGACTTGTAGATAAGCCCGGGCTTTAGAAGCCCGTAGCATTCCCGCACATGATGAGGGTAACGTGATCTTTGTGCGCTTTAAATCCCGGGGCTTTAGCTTCTTCCTTGAATAGAAAAGTGTGAGATGGAATTCTCTTCCAAAATAACCCAGTCTCATCCATGTTGAAGACTAACTCAGGAATATAATCCCCTTTGGCGATAATTTTCTTGAAGTCATTCTTGACGTAATTTTCTGTGGCAGCTGTATCTACAGAGGCAGCTTCGCCATGCACTGAAACGCTTTTTAGGCCATAGCGTTTTTGAAATTTGAAGAACCATCCCTTGCTAGCAATGAACGGATGTATCCTCGGTGGAGAATCGCTGGAGGGTCCTGGTTGTGGGTCGTCGATATCTTCTTCTCTCCCCTCCTCTTCTCCACTGTCGTCGACGGGTTCATTTGTAGCAAATGTATCGTACAGCTTCTTTGCCTTTGTTTGTATGATATTGGTGTCTAAGCTGATGTTTTTCTTTCTGCAATCAGCAATCCACAGGGCCAAAGCAGCTTCGATCCTCACTACTGCCTTATTGCGGGATGTTACGACCCTCTTCGCTGATTTATCAAAAGAAATGCTCGCTGTTTTCCTGATCTTTTGCCTCGTCCTTTTTGATGTAGCGAACATGCATTGAGGCCAAAATAGCGGCCGACATCCGTGAACCTTTTTCCTTCTTTCAACATATCTAAGAGTTTCACCTTATCTACTATGGTTAACATCCTCCTTTGCCGCTTAGGCTGACTACCAGAAGCCTTAGAAGGTGAAGGACATTTGGGAGGCATTGCAAAGGTTAAATTGCGTGTGAAAACACAATCACAAGCAAAACTTATTAATAAGCACAACGTGAAAGGCGCACACGTGAGTTAGACTGAACGAGTGAGGCAGGACATGGGAAAATGGTGGGAAAAGCAAACTACAATGAAAAAGCCAATCAGACCCCATGATACAGAACATACAGAAGCACTATTCTGTGATTCGTCGTCTCCCGACCTTTCAGCCAATAGCATTCCATGAACTATCTCACGTAGGTGAGAGCCTTTTCGTTTTCCGAAACGCTGATAGCAGTATCGTATTTTACATGGTGCAATACTGTTAGTATTTATGTTTTTTATTATTTTTTACTGTTTATTCTTAGGCTAGAAAATACTAGTTTTATCAATAAAATAATGAAAATTTTAATATTCACTAAGTCACGTAGGTGAGAGCCTTTGCGTTTTTCGAAACGCTGATACCGGTATTGTATTTTACCTGGTGCAATACTGTTTATTTGTTTTTTACTATTTTTTACGGTTTTATTATTCTTAGGCTAAGAAATACTTTTTTTTTTTTTATCAATAAAATCATGAAACTACTGGAAATTTTAATATACAGTATATGCTAGCTCACTTAGGTGCGACCCCAATACATTGTACGCTATCGGACACTATTTGACATGATGCAATACCCTGTACTGTGGGTTATATATCCAAATTTATGTTTTTTACTACTTTTTACTGTTTTATTATTCGTAGGCTGGGAAATAAATTTTTTTTAGCAATTAAATAATGAAATTTTTTTTTCAATAAAAAAAGTAAAAATACTGAAAATTTTTATTTTTTCAATATTTTAATATTTTTGCGTATATCCAAAAAAATAGAACAATTTGCCAGAAAAAAAAATGTGGTACAGTGAAAATGCAATCCAGCGAAGGATCACTGTATGTACAGTGTTCCCCCGGTTATTAGCGTTTCTTGGTTCGCTTTCTCTATCGCTCGCTCTCTCTCTCTCTCTCTCTCTCTCTCTCTCTCTCTCTCTCTCTCTCTCTCTCTCTCTCTCTCTCTCTCTCTCTCTCTTTTTTTTTTTTTTTTTTTTTTTTTTTTTTTTTTTTTTGCAAAAATATTAAAATATAAAAAAAAATTATCATCAGTATTTTCATTTTTTTTAATTGAAAAAAACATTTCATTATCTAATTGATAAAAAAACTTTTTCCCAGCCTACGAATAATAAAACAGTAAAAAATCGTAAAAAAACATAAATTTAGATAGATAGATACGTTTATTGACCACATCTTTTGAAAAGTACAGTATAATCTTTACAAAAGGAATATTTGGTCCAAATTACAATGACTAATTACAATAGATTTTGTACAGTCATCAAATAAGTAAATGAATTTTAAATTAATATACATTGTACAAATAACTGAATGATATACGTACGTACAGTATAACTCACAGTATTGCATCATGCGAAAGTGTTTGATAGCGTACAATGTATTGGGGTCGCAGCTACGTGAGCTAGCATATATATTTATATTTCCAGTAGTTTCATGATTTTATTGAAAAAAAAAACGTATTTATTAGCCTAAGAATAATAAAACAGTAAAAAAATAATAAAAAAACATAAATACTAACAGTATTGCAACATGTAAAATACGATACTGCTATCAGGGTTTCAGACAAAGACTCGTTCAGTCTAACTTACGTGTGCGCCGTTCACGTTGTGCTTATTAAACGTTTTGCTTGTGTTCGATAGCGTACAATGTATTGGGGTCGCAGCTACATGAGCTAGCATATATATTTATATTTCCAGTAGTTTCATAAGTTTATTGATAAAAAAAAACGTATTTCTTAGCCTAAGAATAATAAAACGGTAAAAAATAGTAAAAACATGAATACTAACAGTATTGCAACATGTAAAATACGATACCGCTATCAGCGTTTCAGACAAAGGCTTCCACCATCTTCCATTGTCTCGCCTCACTCGTGTGCGCCATTCATGTTGTGCTTATTATTATTAATATGTTTTGCTTGTGATTTTTTTACTCGCATATTTTAACCTTTGCAATGCCTCCCAAGCATCCTTCATCTTCTAAGGCTTCTTGTAGTGAGCCTAAGCGGCAAAGGAAAATTTTAACCATTGTAGATAAAGTGAAACTCTTAGATATGTTGAAAGAAGGAAAAAAGTTTTGGGATGTTGGCCACTATTTTATGTTAACGTAAAAATTATTGTAAAATACTGTACCTATGTATGTCACGTCATCATCACCTCATTCACGGTAAGTTTTCCTATCACTTTCATAAAAAATTATGTTGCTTGCTGTTATTTATAATGTAAAGGGTGTTTTTTTAACAGTAAAGGGAGGGTTTATACAGTGTAAACGTAAAAATACATTAAAATATCTATGTACATAAAGGCTGATCCTACTCCGCGGTTTTCCTGGTTCGCACAGGGTCCCGGAACCGAACTACCGCGATAAGGGGGTGAACACTATATATATATTTATACATACAGGTATACCTCACCCAATGTCGTTAATTGGTTCCAGGAGAGACGACTTAAGTCAAAAAACTACTTAAATCGAATTTGCTTGTCTCTAGGCTAGCCTAGGCTAGGCTACGCCAAATTTACTTGTTTAGTCTAAACTGAAAATGACCATTCCTAGTTCTGTACTTTATTCATGAATGCAATTTTCAATAATATATGGCTAATAAGAATCTATTTTCAGCTTACAAACAAATAGATTTTATTTTTTAATACTGCATAGTACTGAAAAAAAGTACAGGTAATTAATTTACGAATACAATTTTGTGATGTTTACAGTACATCGTGGATGCTTTATTTATGAGTGTGGTTTGCTATGACATGATAAAATAAAAGCCTTCTTTAAGGTTAAACACAAATACAGAAATTATTATTTTGCAATAACAATAATAAAAATAATTTATTTTAAATTTACCTTGGTGGTTTACCATGCGGACGTAGATGGCTGTGGATTGTCAACATCAACAGCTGATGCTGGCTGTTGTCGCTGTTGTCCGATAGGCTTGAAAAACTGGTCAAGAGTTCTTTGAACTGTCTTCTTCTTTTCCTCAAGAAACACATTATAAGGAGCAAAAGCTTCGTGACAAGCTCCCATAACCATGGAAAAGCGTTGAGCATTGGGATCCATATCCTTGAACAAAGAAAGTCCTTTTTCGATAAATGCAAATGCCTACTGCATTTTCTTAATGGTAGAGTGATGTGGCTCAGGTGGTTCTGCTTCCTCCTCTTTATTTTGCTGCTCGTGAAGCTCCATCAATTCCTCGTTTGTCAGGGGCTTCTTGTCTTTTTCAAATAAATCTGTGAAATCATCCTCCTCCAAATCCATTTCTAGCTCTTTGCTCATAGTCACCAACGTTTTGTTGATGACAACATTATCAAAGCCCTTAAAATCATTGACGAATTGCGGGCATAGCTTCTTCCATACACCATTTACTGCCGAGTGTTGAACATTTTTCCATGCTGCTACTTTGTTCTGTACAGCCTTGTATATGTCATATTTCTTCCAGAAGTCACGAAGTGTGCATGACTCATCAAGGTCAATGGCAGCTATTGCTTGCCACAGCGTGCACTTCATATAGTAACGCTTGAAGATAGCAATTATTCCCTGATCCATTGGCTGCAAAAGAGATGTGGTGTTAGGAGGAAGGTATACAACGGTAATGTTGGGGTGAAAATCTACAATGTTTTGCGGGTGTCCAGGAACATTATCTATAATAAGTAAAATCTTAAAAGGAATCTCCTCCTCCTTGCAATACTTCTCTGCTGCTGTGATAAAATGGTTGAAAAACCAATCTTCAAAAAGAACGACAGTAACCCATGCTTTTGGATTAGACATCCATATAACAGGGAGAGATGCCTTGGGTATGTTCTTCAGGGCACGGGGGTTGTGTGCATGATACACAAGCAATGGCTTGAACTTAAAATCTCCTGCACAATTACCTCCCAACATAATGGTCACACGTTCTTTAGAGACCTTGTAGCCTGGAATAGTTTTCTCCTCTTTAGAAATGAATGAACGATCTGGCAATTTTTTCCAATATAAACCAGTTTCGTCTACGTTAAAAATCTGTTCTGGAAGAAACCCGTTTTCTTTGATGATTTTCTTTAACGCATTAGGAAATTCTGCTGCTGCTTGTTCGTCTGCTGATGTACTTTCACCCTGCTTCGCTCCTTAAATCTCATGAACCATCCTTGACTTCCCTTGAACTCTACATCCAGGGCTGCCAAAATTATTTATGCTGAACGTACCAAATTCTTCATGAAAAAGTACCAAAACTGATGAAAAGATACCAAATTTTAAAAATTATAATAAAACATTAAATTTAGTGGTTTTACTCACTTAAGTTAAAATGAAGCTGCATCCTCTTCTTCTTCCTTATTGATGCAATACCAATGTTTTCCGTTCAATTTACGGCAAAGTTCTCGTGGAGGGTTCCATTTTGTGCAATTGATGTCCTCCAGCATAGATTTAGATCGCATTAATGCATTTAGTGTTGCAGTTTGCAAAGCATTCCTGTTTTTAGTTTTTGTTAAGATTAGAAAAAAAAATTTCAGCTGGCAGCAACAGAAGAATGCGGTAGTGACAAGAGCTCCATCATGAACTTAGAAAGCAATGGATATCTGTACTGATCGCCACACTTTTCTTGAGATACCGCATACCAAAATTTTTCAGGGAGTTTTTCTGATTTGAAAGAAACATCTTGAACAGACAATTCTCTCCACTCCGAATTAATAAATTCATACTCTTCCTCTTTTACAAGATTGGAAAACTGAACTGCCAATGGTATTATTGCTTTAGATTTACCTTCGAGGACATGGACTGGATCTAAAGCTTCTAACAGCTCTTAACTTATTGAACGTACCGCATGAGAGGAAACGCTGCATCATTTGATTGGTTAGGCTTACGTAAAAGTTGAGAATTTTCACTCTAAAATCTTTCAGGTTCCTGGGAGAAATTTCATCGGCATTTTTCAATAGGATGCTCTCTGCAGTAACGCCAGAATACACATCATTTAAACTTGGATAATTTGAGGGATTGCCAACATTTATTTTGCTTATGTCGCTCGATTTCACTAACTCTTTTTTAATGAAATTATTCATTACGGCTTTCATCCCATCGCTATTAGATTTTTTTAAAGTGTGAATTCTGAATGATTCTGCTTGGAATTCTAAATTAAGCTTATTTACTAATGGTAAAATGTACGCAAGAAAGGCAAAATACATCTTTGTCAAGGGAACTTGTAGACTTGCTAATTTTCTTGTAGCAGAGGCAAAACCATCTTCTAACGAGGCAGATGTAAAGAATAACGTTAGTGCTGCCCATTGCTCTAAAATCCTATGCACGACTTGCTCTAACGAAAGCCATCTTGTGCAACTAACGCGGAATATTTTGTGAGGACTGGTATTTGTGAAATTCTGAAACTGTTTGTATTCGTTAAGTCGTTTCGGGCTATTGCTGGGGTAGGAATGAATATCTCTTGCTAACTCCTCTAAATACCGAGGTAATTCATTGCAAGCTTTTGACGCACACAAATGTAAAGAATGACAGATGCATGGTTGAATAAATATACTAGGATTTTTCTGTTTTAACATATGCTGGACTCCACCTTTACTTCCCATCATTACGCTGGCGTTATCACTTGCAAATCCGATTAGGTTGTGGAAAGATATCTTGTGCTTCTCAAAAATATTTTGTATGCCATTATAAATACCAAGAGAAGTGCAATCTTCGATTTCTAACAGTGCTAGAAATTTGTCCATAGTTCGTTGAAACTGAATGTCATAATATCGAACGAGTAGAACAAGTTGCTTGCATGTAGAAACATCCGTTGTTTCGTCAATAATTAGGGAGATCTTAGTCGAATTAAGCTTAAATGCAAGGTTTGTTAAATAATCAGGACCTATTATATTTGAAAAAATGCTGGTTCCTTTAGTCCTTGCACACTTTGTCTTTGGCAATTTTTGAATCAGAACATACGTTGGAAATGAGTCCAGGCAAATGGTCTAAAAGAGCAATAGGTAGGTTATGTTCGGCAATAAAGCTACATAGTTTCAGCTCGGCAGACGCTACTTTGTTTTGATGATCTGGCGGTTCACTCTTCATAAAATCAGTAACTTAACTGATTTACGACAAAGTCTAATATTTATCTGTTTCCTCGTGTCTTTTTATTTGACTTAAACTGCCAGATATTTCACGATTACACACTTTACAATTACCTTTGCTAGAGTTAAACTTACTAGTTTGTAGCCATGATGAATATTTTTCATCCGTTAATAACTTTGATGGAAGTTTTCGTTCATACGTAAGTTTTTGTTTCTTTTTAGGACTATTTTCACAATTGGAATCATACTCGCTATTCACTTTCTTAGAACTTATTTTGGGCATTATTTAAAGAGTAATAGAAAGTTATCAAATGATCGACAGAGATGATTTACTTAACTACACTAGTACACTGACAGTGACTGACTGAGACAACTTGTTCGAACAACGCCTGGGCCGGCGTCAAAACACAAACTAAACATGTTCAGTTTATGCTATGTTTGTTTTTTTTATTATACAGATGTTTTATTTATTCAAACATGAAAATTTTTATTGATTTACAAGCACAATTTTAAGAAGTTGTAGCTTTTTTCCTAAAACGTGCCAAAAATTGACTCTTGGGGCTGTCGTCGCACCAAAAGTACAAGAAGAAAACATTTGAAGCAAAACATACCAATTTTGGCAGCCCTGTCTACATCTTTCTCATCGGGGTATTTTTCCTTCAGATCCTCAAACAAAGACAAGGCTTTCTCTTGAATGATTTCTTGACTAACATCACCTCGCTGACAATTCAACCTATCAGTCCAAAGAGAAAGAAGACTTTCCATTTCTTCAAAGATTTTGCCTCTTTTCTTATTGATGACGGTGTTCTTCATCCTTGGGGCATCAGATTTTATATGCGCTATAATCTTGTCCTTATTATGTACAATCGTCGATACAGTTGTCCGACTCATCCCAAAAGATCGTGCAATCGCTACCACTTTCTCACCTTTTTCATGGCGTTTTATCATAGCCAGTTTATCGTCCAGCGTTATAGCATGACGCTCAGCACTTGCACTAGGAATTTTCTTAGGTGCCGTGGGGGCAAAATATAAGGTCGCAAATGAAGAAGAATGAGAGTAGCCGATAAACAGACGTATACCGTGCATAAACTAATCAATTCAAAACAATAGCGGTTTCGCGGGAATGACGAGTGACGATGCCTGACGGTAGATATTGGACCTACTGTACGTATTTTAATAAGATTTTATATTCATTTATTCTTATTTATCGTACAATAACATGATTTTATGTGCTTTTGTTTTTATTTACTGTACAGTAACATGATTTCATGTGCTATGAATGGTTTTCTAGTGATATTATGATTCCAATATTTGTAGCGGACAGACGTAAAGTTGATTATAATGACGTAAACTTTTTTTTTTTATTTTTCCATATATTTTTTTGAAAACCGACATATAGTCGAGAACGACTTAACTTGAAATGACGTAAGTCGAGGTATATATATATATATATATATATATATATATATATATATATATATATATATATATATATATATATATATATATATATATATATATATATATATATATATATATATATATATAAAATCATCTTATCTACTCATACTCGGTTTCAAGAGCAATAATCTTTTCTTCATCTCTCAACTTACGAGCATCTTTACCTTTTGCGCTGAATTTTTTTAGCATATCATCATATGGCTCAAATTTTGTATTCAAAATGATGAGATAGTCCATACCTTATCTGCAAAATTGCTTCCACTGACCTAACACTCAGATGATTCCTCAGTTTAGAATGAACAACATTCATCTGGGAAAATATTCGCTCATCTGAAGCGTTTGAAAAAGGGAGAGAAGTAGTGCTAATGCAAGAGCAAAAACATTTGGAAAAAAAATTTCTCCAGCTGAGTTTCTTCTCTCACCTCTGCCCAAAAATCTACAACATTACCCAGGCAAGTCTGAGGCCACTGTGTAAGTCCCATAGCACTCCATTCATTCTCCAGACCATCTATATCTTCAAATGTTGACCTATACTTAGCACCAATTGGAGCAATAGATTCCTTTGCCTGGGATGTAGCTATTCGAGGGTGAAAACTCTTTAATCATAAGTAGACTATCAATATTTTCTGGTGACCTTTTTTGAACTTGAATTATGAGTTCAATCACAAGGGTTTTACAATGCTGTTTTACATAGGTCCCTTGATTCTTGTTCAGTGCTCAAGCATTAGAAACTGTGATGAAATCATAACCATAGCTCACATGTTCGAGAGGCAAAATATGAATTTGAGATTAGGCAAGTTCTCATCTAAACATTTTGATAGGTGACTTGGTTCCACTACAGTCTGCATAAGGCAGCAATACGTTGCAATGAGATCTTGCGTAATCTTTGTTACATCTGCATTCTCTGACTGAAATATTCTGTTAACCTTCACAATTTCATTCAGAGATTTCGAAGAAATAAAAAGTACAACTTGCTTTGGTCATCTTTGTAAGCATTACTTAAAATTATTGATGTGTGACAGCGTTCTTTGGAGGAAGACAGTTGAAAATGAAGTTTTAACACTTCCCACTGATCAGTAATTACTTTTACAACCTCCAACCTTGTAGTAACTAATCCAGGTACCTTTTTTTGAAGTGTGTTTTCCAGCACTTTGTAGATATTTTGATACTCTTTAACTCTCTTGGGCTTTTAGAAAACCAAGAATGTGTTTCTCTAACCATGAAATCTTTGGCGGCCAAAGGGACCAGCAGCACTGTATATTAAATTCTGGGAGAAATGTGGCATTAAATTTAAAAAATAGGAAGGGTACCGGTCCAGGTGGACCTACAAATACCAAGCTATGGAAATTTCATATATATATATATATATATATATATATATATATATATATATATATATTATATATATATATATATATATATATATATATATATATATATATATATATATATATATATATATATATATATTATATATATCTATATATATATATATATATATATATATCTATATATATATATATTATATATCTATATATATATATATATATATATATATATATATTATTTTTTTTTCCTCTCTCCCCTGTAGATTGCCTTTACATGTAGATCACACGCCAGAGTAGCACCCGCTAGTTTTACTGCTGCGATATAGTCTACAATTATGAAAAATTATATTGTGATCACAGGTTATATTCTAGTGCACTGTTTGCTAATCCTAAACTTGATATTTTCTGTTTGGCAATTTTAACACTAATCTCCTTATATGTCTCTCCAACTTTGATCTGAGGATAATCACTTCATAGTAAAGCATATTCACCCCTCTTCCCTTTTTCCTGACCACTTTCTTTATCACTAAGTTTGTGCATATATTCCTCCTAATTGCATTTCTGAAATTGAATGCCATTTGCAATATTCACTTCACTCCCACTACTCCTTAGTAATCCATACTACCTACTTTAAGCATTCCTCAGAGACTTTGGATCAACTAATCTGGGTATGCTAGCCTTCTGTAAGTCCTGCCATGGTTCACTTACTCATTGAGATGAGGAGGCTCGCATAGTCGTTAGTACCCCATTTTTTCTTTACGAGAATGATATAGATAATAATGGATATAAGTATTTGTTTTGGGTACATTAAAGAGAAAGGATAAGTATGTACAGGGTATGATGCAACACTTGAGGGGAGGTTAAAGACACCACCTCGTGTTCCCCTGCAAGCCGCACAAGTTGACTAAAGGGATGGAGCAAAGGGACTGGAAATCCCATCCTTTGTACTCTCCTTCCTTTATGTGGGGATTATGACTTGTGTGTGTAGAAAGTATAAAGATATTGCATGACCTGCTTCTGATAAACAGTTTGAGTCGACTCGCTTCATGAGAACATTTTATTGCCTCCACTCACTCACTGGCTCATGTGTAGAAAGCATACAGATTGATATTTTATAACAGAAATTCAAGCACTTGAATTTCTGAGGCAACATCAAAGCTCACCATTTCACTCACCCAGATCATAATGATTGACTCTCTGAATGGCGCCTTCTGAATGTATCTCATGTACATTCAAAAACTTCCCAATATATTGGGCCAACACTGAAGCAAACCATTATGTTAGGTTGTTTGCAGGACTTCTATCAGATGCGATAGGCCTTAGAGGATGCACCTCTTTGTGTATTTTTGGAGAACCATAAATATGCAGCATATCTGGGAGTCTGACAAATAAAAACTGATCCCTAGCTTTACTGTAGGTTTCTAATTCCTTTATGGAAGTTGTCACCATTTTCTGACTGAATAATAATAATTCAAATTTATATGTACATACATGCATAAGATATATGCGAGTTGTTTATGGAATTTTTACAGTTGTTAATATAGTCTATAAGTACGGGACCTAGCACAGTATAGTAATGCATACCATACTGTATAAGGTAATAATAGTAATATAGGCACATATGCTTAGGATATATATGTGTACTTTTTTATTTGTGCTTACGAGAAATTGGCTCATTCTTTCCAATCCTCGCCCCTTATTAGTTCCGTTTTTTCTACTCAATGATACTTACCGTATTTGTCCTTAGAATTATGAATTGAGTTAGCATTAAGTACCTCCTTGCTTAGCAAATTCCATTCATCAACTATTCTTGCACTAAAAAAGTACATTCTTACATCGTGTAAAGAAGTTTTCTTACAAAGCTTCAAAGTATTACCTCTAGTTCTAGAGTCAGCGATATCAAAATAAGTCCCTATCCACTCTGTCGAAACTATGAAGGAATATAAAATCCGTCAATATATCCCCCCTCATTCTTTTAGCTTTGAAGGATGGGAATTTTTATTCCCCAAGCCTCTCTTCATAACTGTGATTGCTTATTTCTGGCACCAGTTTCGTAGCCTGTCTTTTCAGTATTTCCAGATTATTTGTGTTTTTTCAAGTGTGGAATAATATGCAACCATTTATATGCATTTTTTGAGACATCTGTCAATATTTATACCTCTAGATCTCTCATTCTCGAAGTTCTACACCTGCTGCTGAGTAATGAAGCTTGGACCACCGTTCACTTATACCTATTCGTACCACCTTACATCTTGACGTATTGAATTTCTTTTATCCACTTTTCTTACCATCCATGCAGATTATTTAGGTCTTCCTTAAGTTCTCTACCATTGTTCTCGTCTTTTACTTAATTGACAATCTTATCATCATCTGCAAGCCTATTAAAAAAATAATTGCAGATTCCGGGAGGCCATTTACATATATTGTAGAAGAAACAAAAATGGCCCTAAAACTGAATCATATGGAACCCTTCTCCAGTCAGACACCAAGTGTCTTACTTATCTATTCCCTCCCTTCAAAGTAAGTTTTTATTCATGTGGGACTGTATCAAATGGCTTTTGAAAATCTAAATATATCGAATCTGCCAGCCCTCTCTTTCTTGTAAGATCTGGCTTGCCTTATCATAAAGTTCTAATATAAGGTCTTTACTGTAGAATTGCCTTTTCTGAAGCCATGTTGTCTCATTGACAAAAAGTTGAAGGCTTTTAAATGATGAGAGATGCGTTTTCTTAGTAGTTTTTCAGAACTTGCAAACTATGCTGGTCAAGGAAACAGGCCTATAGTTTAGAGCTGTATCTCTCGTACCCCTTTTTGAAGATAGGTATCATGTTTGCTTGTTTCAAGCATCTTGTCATCTCCTCAGATTCCAGCGACTTTTCTAATATTATGCATAGCTCCACCAATATTGGCTTAGCGCATTTCTGAAGTACGTTGGATATGTCATGAGGAAACATTGTTTTATGGGTATAAAATTTCATCAACGCTTTGCATACTTCTGTTGCAATAAGCTGATGCTCTCTGTTATCAGGCCATAAACACTTCTCTCTGAATATGAGGGGGTGAGGTATTTTCTACCGTAAATACCAACTGAAACTCCTTGCACGATTCTTCGAAATTATCTTTATCTGTCTTAGTGATGCTTCCATCTACTCACTTTTAACTTAAAACCTGTTGTTTGACCTTCAGTTTTCCTCTGACAATGCTCTGAAATAGTTTTTTTTTTTTCGGCCTTCCTGGTATTGTCCTTTTGCCTCCTCTTTTACTCAGATCTCTTCACTCCCTAGCTTTCCTACATTCCTTATTAAACCACTTTTCTCTGGTATCACTAACTCCATTTTTGGTAGATGGTGTGCAACAAGTAACTATTTTCCCATATTCCTCACAAAAGATGCACATTTCTTGTACAGATTTGTTGTTAAATAAGGTCCTCCAGTCAATAACTGCTTAAAGATCATTTTGTTGTAATCTCTTTCGGATCGTGTCCTTCTCAGTGCCGCTGCTCTCAGGCAGAACATCTTCATTGTGATTACCTAATTGTGTTTACGGGAAAGAGCCCAAAGCTTGTATCTTCCCGTCTCCTCATCGGTTCCATTTTATACTTAGTGATACTTATCATACCTGTCCTTAAAACTATGGATTGAGATAGCATTAACTACCTCCTCGCTTAGCCAATTCCAATTATCAACTACTCTTACACTGAAAAAGTATTTCCTTACATCCTGCAAAGAAGTTTTCTTACGAAGCTTCAAACTATGACCTCTAGTTCTAGAGCCAGCCATATCAAAATATCGATCCCTATCCAGTCTTATCATAACCATGAAGGAATTTAAAGACTGTCACCATATCCCCCCCTCAATCTTCTAGCTTTGAGTGATGGTAAGTCTAATTCCCTCAGCCTCTAGCTTGGAGTGATTGTAAGTCTAATTCCCTCAGCCTCTCATCATAACTGAGATTGTGTATTTCTGGCACCAGTTTCGTGGCATGTCTATGAACTTTTTCAAGCTTAGCTATGTGCTTTTTCAAGTGCGGATTCCAAAAGGGGTCTGCATATTCGGGTTTTGGCCTCGCATAGGTTACATAAATATTTATGAACATTTCCTTGCCCATGTGCCTGAAGGCTACCCTTACATTTGATAAGAATGCATATGCTGCCCTTACTATGCCATTTATATGTATTTCTGGAGACAAATCTGCCAGTATGTTTACTCCTAGATCTCTCATTTTCTGTCTCTTGAAGTTGTACTCCAGCCACCGAGTAGTCAAGCTTGGGCCTTCTTGCACTTGTACCCATTCTCATTACCTTACATTTTGAAGTATTGAATTTCATTAGCCACTTTTCTGACCACTCATGCAGATTATTTAGATCCTCCTGAAGTTCTCTAACATTGTTCTCGTTTTTTACTTTCTTCACAATCTTTGCATCATCTGCAAACATATTCATGAATGAATTTACAGACTCTGGTAGGTCATTTACATATACAAGGAACAAAAGTGGCCCTAAAACTGAACCCTGTGGAACTCCACTACTAACACTTCTCCATTCAGACACTGAGTGTCTTACTCTAACCCTCTGTTCCCTTCCTCCTAAGTAAGTTTTTATCCATTCCAAAACATTTCCACCTATTCTAGCCATTGCTTGCAGCTTCCTAACAAGTCTCCCATGTGGAACAGTGTCAAACGCTTTCTGGAAGTCTAGGAATATGCAATCTGCCCAGCCCTCTCTTTCCTGTAAGATTCGGCTTACCTCATCATAAAATTCTAATAAGTTTGTTACTGTTGATCTACCTTCTCTGAAGCCATGTTGCCTCACTGACAAAAAGTTGAAGGATTCCAAGTGAAGAGAGATATGTTTCCTTAGTAGTTTCTCCATAACTTTGCAAACTATGCTGGTCAAGGAAACTGGTCTATAGTTCAGAGCCGTATCCCTCCTTCCCTTTTTGAAGATAGGTATCACATTTGCTTGTTTCCAGCATCTTGGAATCTCCCCTGACTCCAGTGACTTTTTAAATATACTTAGTGCCACTGATATTGAGTTTGCGCGTTTTTTAAGCACATGAGGGGATATGTCATCAGGACCTGTAGCTTTATGAACATCTAAATCCATCAGCGCTTTGCATACCTCTGTGGCTGTAAAGTTGATGTTCTCTAATACCGGCCCTTGAGCTTCCATCTCTGCAATCTGAGGGGGTGGGGTATTTTCTACTGTAAATACTGACTGAAACTCCTTGTTCAATTCTTTGCAGATCTCTTCATCCGTCTCAGTGATGCTTCCATCCGCTCTCTTTAGCCTTAAAACCTGTTCTTTTACCTTCAGTTTTCCTCTGATAAAGCTGTGGAAAAGCTTGGGATTTTCTTTAGCCTTCCTGGTGATGTCCCTCTCATAGTCTCTCTCTGCCTCTCTCCTTTTACTTAGGTAGTCATTTCTTGCTCTTTTGTAGGTTTGCCAGGCATTTATGTTTTTTCTCCTCCTATACCTTTTCCAGCATTTGTCTCTCCACTCCTTAGCTCTTTTACACCCATTATTGAACCATTTCTCTCTGGCATGAATTACACCTACTTTGGTGATAGGTATGCAGCAATCTACTATCTTCCCATATTTCTCACAAAAGAGATCATACATTTCTTGTACAGATTTGTTGTAAAATAAGGTTCTCCAGTCAATAACTGCAAAAAGCTCATTCATTTTGATGTAATATCCTTTCGGCTAGTTCCTCCTCTTGTCCTCGGTGCCTCTACTCTCAGGAAGAATATCTTCAATGATATACTCCATCAACAACACACAGTGGTCACTCTTTCCAATTGGTGGTTCATACTCAATTTTTTCAATATCCAACACATTATCTGTGAATACTAGATCAAGTAGTGATTGTTCATCCCCACCCCTGGCCCTCGTTGGTTCCATTACATGTTGGTGTAGGAAATTCCCTTGTACGCAATCTAGGAATCTTGCCCCGAATGAGTCCTCACCACTGTGTGGGTCAAGATTTATCCAATCTATCTCTTTATGATTAAATCTCCCATCATCAAAATCCTACATTTTTTTTCCCGTGCCATGTTAACAACGGAGTTTATGACTCTCCTCATAAACTTCAAGCCTATTCTGGTTCCGTGGTGGGTTATATACAACAGTTATTATAATGCTCTCTGACCCAGTGTTTATGCGAGCAACAAGAAATTCCTTGAACTCACTTTCTATAGCCAAGTTTATTTCTTCAACTTCAGTCCTTTCACTTATGAGCAGTGCTATCCCTCCACCAGTCCTCTCAGATCTTTCAATCCTTAGTATTATGAAGCCCTTAGGAAAAACTGTGACACTGTTTATGTCCTCACTCAACTTAGTCTCTGTAATTGCTACTATATCTGCCTTACTGTTGTGAATCCTATCTTTTAATTCTACTGCCTTACCAGCTAATCCATCAGCGTTTGTGTATAACAATCTTAATGAGGCCCCATCCCCTGATCTTCTGTCATTATCTTCTTTATCTCCCCTTTGTCTGGAAGAATTCTGAAATGAAAATTTTTCTTCTTCATTTCTTTCTTCATTTAACCTTCTTGCCTCTTGCAATAAGTTTTTGATCTTTCCCATCTCTTCCTGTGTTCTGTATCGTCTAATGAACACTTCTTTGAATTCTTGAAGGTCTTTTAGACTTTTTTTTCTCAACAATATTTCCCTACATGTTTCCCCTCTCTCAAAGGTTACTTTTGTTGATCTCGGCTTTCCTTCCCTCGAATATTTACCTAGTTGGTGCATGTTTACAATATCCTCAGGACCACAAACTACTCCAAGCTTTCTTATCAGGTCTACAACCCTAGCTTTATTTTCTTCAAGTCTCCCCTGCCATGTTGGCTCCTGGGATTCGCTTATGCCTGAGATTACCACTGTCTTCTCCTTATCAAGTGCCTGTTTGATGAGTGGGTTTGCCCTTTCCATCACAACGTCTTTCATTTTTTCGATTACTGTCTCTTTATAGTCAACTGTTTGTATGTTTTCCAGTGCCACCACCTTTACAACCTCTTTTACTGCCACATTTCCCTTTAGTGCATCAGCAAAATAAGTTTTCATGGCATCATTTTCCATATTCAGCTCCTGGAATTCTTTTCTGAACTGTTCAATGATTTCCTTAATCTGGACATTCCAAGCAGCAATCTCGTCTTTCTCAGAAGAGAGCAGTGAACTAGCATCTAATTCCTTTAGGTTGTCATTCAGCTGTTTGTTTTTATCTTCTTGTTTAAAAATTCTAGTTTCTAGTTGACACTTTTCCCCTTCCAGCTTCTTTATTCTCTTTTCTAGTTCCTTTCTCTCCTGCCCTTGTGCTTATTGAAAAAAGCCCTATACGCACAACTTTCTATCTTCTGATTGGTTCCAATTTTATAGTTCATGAGATGTATCATATTTGTCCTTAAAGCTGTGAAGGCCGTTAGCATGAACTACAACCTCGCATAGTGAATTCCAGTTATCAACTATTCTTGCACCAAAAAATAGCTTTCTTTCATCCTGCAAAGAAATTTTCTAACGAAGCTTCATACTTTGAACTCTATTTCTAGAACCACCCATATCAAACTATCGGTCCCTATCCACTCTGCCAAACTATGAAGGAATTTAAAACTTACCTTATCCCCCTTCTTTCTTCTAGCTTCCAGTGATGGTAAGTCTAACTCTGTCGACCTCTCCTCATAACTGAAATTGTGTAACTATCACCAGTGTTATGGCATGTCTTAGAACTTTTTTAAGTTTACTTGTATGCTTTTTTCAAGTGTACATTCTTAAGGGTGCCACATTCAGACTTTGGCCTCACATAATTTAGATAAATATATCTGAACATATCCTTTTCCATGTGCCTGGAGGCCGCCCTTTCAATAGCTAAGAAAGCCTATACAGCCTTTACCGTTGCAGTACTACAGCTAAAAGGTTTTTGGACTAATAGGACTGTTCAGGACAGTCCGATGTAAAGTCTTCCTTCAGTTATGGTTCTTTTTCTATGCCTATATCAACACCGAAGTTACACGTCAATTACTATCCCTTCACATCTTGCAAGTCATAACACTTGCCATCACTCTCTCTCTTTACTTTTTTGTTTTCTTCGTACACAGACCCGATGAGGGCAGATTTTTTTTTTCCGTCCAACTGTCACAATCATAAAATAAAATAAATATACTATTTATATGAGTTTCCGAGGACAAATCTATCAAAATGGTTATTCCTAGATGTCTTTCGTTCTCTATTTCTTGAAGATCTGCGCCTACTATTGAGTATTTGGAAAATGGAATACTTAATTTATTAATTTTTCTCATTTATTTATGTATCCAGTTTCTGTTAAAGAAAAGCTTGAAATTAATCCGGAAGGACTTTGAGGCTCTAGATGTTCTTTTCATTTTTGGATGTCTTCTTAAATTCAGCTCCCAAGAAAGAAAATCACAGCTTAATCTAAAACAGAGTGATTACGAAAACTTATTTTTCTTGCCTTTGTACATTGCACTAACATATTATTTGTCTTCATTTCCTAATGACTGGTTTTATGGAAGATTTTCTTGCCAGTTTATTCTACACAAGCTGTTGCAGTTGAGCTTCAGTGTTGCTGATGTTTTGAATCGAGCAACACATTCTTTTTAACTAACGTCATTCTTTATCTGAACCACTAACAACACGCGTAAAAATCCAGTGGCTCAGACACGTTTTCATCTCATCTTTTAACAAGATAATCCAAAGATTGTCTCTGGCTTAAAATTTGTATTCAGTTTACTCCAAACAAGACCAAATTCAGATGCAGACAGCACATGGCTCAGTAGTAACTCAAGGCCACAAGCTTTGATGGCAGAGAAGCAGCAGCCTCTGATAACACAACACTTCCACATCAGAGAAGATTGACAGCTCGTAAGAAACACAGGTAAGAGATTTGTATCCTTGTCAAAACATTTTCTGTGACTCATCTCAAGATTCTAGCACTGTTAATATGTTTTTCTGTAAAGATTGCATTTCACTATGCAAGAGAGGTTGGGATTTAAAGTTTAATATCTGAAAACTTTATTTTTAGCTGGCCATACACAAATTTGTGCACTGACAAAACTGACAAGTGCTCGGATGTTTAGATTCCGATGATCTGACTCTTTTTACTGATTTTACCTTAATATTTCAGCATTTTGACATCGTAGAGAAGAGTCCGTTGGTACTTCACTCTCCACAACGATTCCTTCTTATCTTACTTCAGGCGATACCTGATGCACAGTCATCTCAGACAAGAGCCAGTGAGTACTTAATTTCCATGCATTGATTTATTCTCTTGAAAAACCCTCAAGGTCTTATAAGGTACAGAAAAGTCTAATAGCTCAGAAAGTCATTTATTGGACACATTCCTCTCTTCTAACAGCACATATGACAAATTGAACCAATTGTTATGATCAGCTTTTCACTGTAACTTGTCCATAATGTACTGTAGTAATTTTTTCCTTCATGTAACTAGTGTGTTGCCATATATAATGTGAACTTATCAGATTATTCGTGTATCCTTTAACTCTGTCTCTTATTTCTCCTGCTTAGGTTGCTTCCAATGTACTGAACAATTGACCATAGTTTTTTCAGTGTCATCCTCATCATTTCTAAATGCACTAATTATATATGCATTTTGTCTTGTCATTAAATGTTTTCTCAGCATTGACAGTCTTGTACAGTTATTAAGTCCTTGCATAAGTATATATTATGTAAAGAATTTATATCTAGCTTCCAAATGTTTAAAATTTCCATTTTTGTTAATATAAAAATAGTGATGGCAGACATCTTTGTCTATGATGCGTATGCTAGTACTTTCGTATTTCACAGTCGATACATTCTTTTGCATCCTTGTGGTAATTTTTTACTCCATTTTAGAGCTATCCATTATTACCATATGTATGAGTTTATTCATCAAAAAATCTGTATTTTTAATAGGTTTCATTGAAAAATATGAGCGACTTCTTATCTGGTTTTCAGTATTTCAGGTTGACTTCTCTGGGAATTAAGTTGAAAAAGTTACTTTTTTTTGTGGATTGAGAATTGACAGAACATAAATGATATTGTAACTACACAATGCATTGTAAAAATTGTTAGTCTGAAGATTATGCTTCTTCTGATGCCATTGATGTTCTAACTTTTCTGAAGTTAATATAAGGATTTTTCTTTCAATATTTACATACCTCCACTTACCCATTATTTTTTCTTTTTTTCTCTTCAAACGCTTTCCAGTGTATTTTATATTAGTCATATGTCAAGAAAGGGCATTGGTGGAAATAATGAAAATTACCATCACAATTTATAATTGCACTTTTCCTCCTGTATTTCACTGCAGCAGAGAGTATGGAATAACAAATAATTTGGGTCTTGATAATTATGATAATTCACATTTGAATGGGGGTGGACACAGTTTGAAAGTTGGAGCTAGGGAATGAAGGCTGGATATTTTCGTAATGCCCCACTCTGGGCTCAATCACAGTTTTGGCACTCCCTGAGTTAAGCGCTGTAACTCTATGCTATTACTGATCACCCTAACACCACCAGAGAAGAAGTGCCAGAAACTGATACACAAACTATGATGCCTCTCGTAGGAGTTTGTCATAACCTGCGCAAATGTTGTTTTCTCATCGTCGTGGCAAAGCGGTAGCATCTGTGACTTTGAGGTGTCAAGTCGAGGGTTTGTGGCCTGTCATAGTCTGAAGTTAACTCATGCTCTCAGGGTAATTATCACACCTGCCAGAACCAAAGTCCCCCAAGAAGGCACCGTCATAGCTCTTAGTAGAAAAGGGAGTCCACGATGTAAAACCAATCGCATGCATGTTTTTGTACATCTCTCTGACTGTAAAGGGAAATGCTGGGTTCTTAGGTAATTATTAAAAATAGAGGAAGCTATTATTCCACATAGTATGAAAATTTTATGCAGCTATTTAGTTGGTTATTTAAATTAAATTCTTTATCTTCTCAAATATCATATGTGATTTTAAAGTGCCTTATAGTCGTGGCTATCTGTCTGTTACTTGGATTTTATTTAGATATAGCGAGCTGGTTTTAGTTATTCAACTTCTGAAAATATAATTGGCACATTATTATTTCCACAGTTGCAAAATTATTAATGAGTTTTTCATAAATGTAAATATTTAATCATATAGTGGTCTCCATGGCAAGGTGGTAATGCACAACTTTGAGTCGTCAGGTCCAGGGTTTGCGGCCTGCCACCGTCTGAGGTTACAAAATGCATTCACTTAACGATTACATCTGCCAAACCAACGTCTTGTAATAAGGCACCTTCCTCGCCCTTAGTAGAAAAAGGTTTGCGTGACATTAAACTGAGCCATGGAGAGTTCAAATAGGTAATAATATACATTGGCAGATGTATTGGGAAAACTATCACTTGACAGTTGTAAATTGATAATTGAAGTGTCATCATTTGTACAATATAGACGGAAGCCATATTTATGAGTCATGTTGGTGCTTTGGATGTTCAAGAAATAATTTGCTTGTGTTTGTGTGCGGTTTTTCTTTAATAGTCTTAATTCGAATAATACCCTAGCAGGTTGGAGCTAGGAAAAGAAATCTGAATCCCCATCCTAATGGCCCGTGGCAGGATCAAACTTGAGTGTAGAGCTCATCACATCCCAACTTGCGCTCTCTTTCACTGAGCTACCATTACTCCCTCATATAAAATGCATTTCTAGAGTAATAAATTAGAATTAGATCTTTAGAGAGACTGCATCTAGGAGATACTTAAGTCTGTGCATACTAAATGGTTTGGAGTTTAGTGGCAGCCACTATAAATTTTCCTTGTCCCCATGATGTGGTTCAGGATAGTACTTTAAGAGCTGTATTATTTTCTCTTCTTTAGGTATGGCAATAATGTTTATTCCCAGTTTGTATCTACTATGGACCATATATTTTCGTCAAGATTTGCTTCTAATTCTCCTTTATAAGGTAGGGTTCAGCTCTCAAATTATGATACATTTTTCTCTGTCTAAAGATTGTGAAATTATTTTACATCACGAACTCTCTTTACAGTAAGGGCTAGGACGGTGCCTTCTTGAATATATATGACTTTAGTATTTTCAGATGTGATTGTTACACTGAGTGAATGCCTGTTTTAACCTCTGACTGTGGCGGGCTGTAAACCCTATCCCTGATGACTCAAAGTCGTGAGTGCTACCACTTTGCTTCGGTGACCACACTGTACTAAAGCTTACAGAAGAAAAATACCCTGATGCTAGAATTGAGGAGGTCCTCACCTATTAGGGAGGCCAGGTGCCTGCGCAGCCCTGCCGAGTAAGTACTGTAGATAAATAATTTGAGCAGTGGTGTTTTATTTATATTCATGGGAATCGGCATTAAATATACTCAGTCATTTGAATTTATATATTTTTTTTTTTATATGCAGGGATATCTATAATAATTAGAGACGGGTTTTTTTTTCATTTCATTTACTTACAAATGTTTATTTAAAGACGTGTTTTGAAAGAGATGTCTAAAGATTGTGAAATTATATTAAGTCACGAACCCTATACTAAGGGCTAGGACGGTGCCTTCTTGCATATATATGACTTTGGTATTGGCAGATGTGATTGTTACACTGAGTGAATGCCCTTTTTAACCTCGGACTGTGGTGGGCTGTAAACCCTATCCCTGATGACTCATAGTCGTGAGTGCTGCCACTTTGCTACGGTGACCACACTGTACTAAAGATTACAGAAGAAAAATACCCTGATGCTAGAATCGAGGAGGTCCTCACCTATTAGGGAGGCCAGGTGCCCGCGCAGCCAAGCCGAGTAAGTACTGTAGATAAATAATTGGAGCAGTGGTGTTTTATTTATATTCATGGGAATCAGCATTAAATATACTCAGTCATTTGAATTTATATCATTTATTTTTTGATATGCAGGGATATCTATAATAATTAGAGACGGTTTTTTTCATTTCATTTACTACCAAATGTTTATTTAAAGACGTGTTTTGAAAGAGATGTTGTAGATATAATCCTGAAATATGTAAACAGTGCAGTATTCTAAGCATGATAACATTCCAGGTGTCTTCAGAATCTTACTGAAAAGGGCTTCTAGAAGACAACATTCCAGGTGTCTTCAGAATCTTACTGAAAAGGGCTTCTAGAAGACTTTTCAACAAGTTTGGTAACTTTCCAGGTGTCTTCAGGATTTACTGAGAGGGACCTCCAAACTTGTTGCCTACAAATCCTCATTTTAAAATTGTAATACTGAATCTTTGAACACAGTAGAAGTCATATGGGCATCAAAAGCTATTTCTTTGGATGATGATGCATTGGCTGGGGGTAATTTTCAAACTGTTTCTTGAAGGTAAATTTTAAGCATCTGTATGTGTTTCACCGTTTTATTTAACCCTTTTTATGTCATAAATAGTCTCCTTTTGAATGGAGTTCATTATGGGGGACTTAAGGATGAATGCCTTCCTAATGCCTCGTGCTGAGCAGGAGTAATGATATAAAATTGTTTGAAACCAAATCTGACACATTGATATATTTTATTGGTGTACACAAAAATCGTATTTCTCGGCTACTATATTAAACAATTGTAAGTATTGTGATAGCCATGAAACATCATTTTGCACTGTTCTATGTTTTAGAATAAGCATAATTAGGGACACTCATTATTTTTTCTAATAGTTGAAAAAAGTATTTTACATTGCTATTTATCGCAGAATATGAGGTATAAGCATGGGTGAGGCTTGCATCTTGGTTAAATATGTTTTAACCCAATTTTCTTATTTACTTCTAAGTGTCCAAATCCATTTCTATCAGGAACTCATTCTTTATAAAGGAAATGATGATGTAAAGAAGTTTGGATGTTTCCTATGAGATTATTTCCTTGAGTTGTAAATTTGGGAAGTTAACAATTTGAATGAAAAATTTTTCTTTGTGACAAGTTATCGTTTTATGAATCTGTTGAGCACTTGTAAAAAATTGATTTCCTCAATTATTTATCGCCTTGGGAAAGCGGTATCGTCCGTTATGTTGAGGCGTCCAGTCAAGGGTGTGCGTCCCACCATGGTCTGAGGTTAGCAAGGGCATACATTCATGGTAACCATCACATCTGCCAAAACCAAAGTCCTTCACAAGAAGGCACCATCGTAGCCCTCAGTAGAAAAGGAAGTCCGTGACGTAAAACCGACCACATTCATCATGGAAGCAATTATCTTTGTTATTTATCATTCCACTTGCAAGTTCGAAAGGATGTATAGGATGAAATAGTGTGATTTACGTGTCTACATAAGAACGTTCAGCACATCTTACTTCAGTAGATGTGCTGTAGTAGGTTTATTTAATTGCAGTATTGGCTTATATTTTCCTTGCAAATCTACTTTTACAGAGTTTATCAGATATCAAGTTGAGAATATATAGGCTTTCATCAAGCACTAGTTCTTATTTCAGATATTTTTTTTCTTATATAGCAGTAATTCCATATAACTAAATCATTATTACTTTTTGTTCATCCTCTTATATAACAAGTAAAACTTCTAGGATAATGACAAAAGATTATATATAGGTTTGACACTTCTCAACTGTATTTTGTACTTTTTGGCTACATAAAAAAGTATTCTATCTTTTTATATACAAGAGCCATATCCCCCGTTAAAAGGGGGTGGCTGAATTGGAATAAAATACCTTGACTAAATGCAGAAAGTATACAGAGGAGGGAATTCCTAGCTCCCTCGCTGCACCCTATTTAACATTGCCTTTGTGTGCTTTTTCTTGTGAATTTGTTTATATTGATTAGCAAGATCTTCCAGAGATGGCTAAACTTTCTAAAGCATATGTGGTTTTGTTACATCTTAATGCTGGTAATTTTATTTTATTATGACTATTGCAGTTATTTATTATGACAGTTATCAGACACCAGGTGTGTTTTTGGTAGAATAATTTAATACAGTATTGAGACTTTTTTTTTTACCTCGTGGATGAAAAGCTGCAGTTAGACTGTAAATAGTAGATGACAAAAATTATTTTTGTATAGTGATATGTAGGAGAAAAAAGCCGAATATAGCAAAACAGACAGTAAAGAGGATTTTAAAACCTTTGCATTATATACTGTAACTTAGGAAAATGCCTGAATTGTTTTATTTCGGTTATTGCCTGAAATCATCATGTCAAGAGAGGCAAACCATATTCATCGTTTACTGACACTGGTATGATTCTTTTAATATGTCACTAGTAGTCTCCATTTGGGGATGAACATAGATGGATTGAAGCTGGAAAATTAAGGCTGGATGCCCTTCCTATCACTCTGCCGTGGGCTGGAATGCTGGTCCATCACCTTCCATTTCGAGCATTTTACTGCTACACTACAGCGGTACCATTAGAGTCATTTGAAATACTGTAGATATTTTAGATATTGCGATGCTACCTTTAGTAACAACTATATGGAATTTGTACAGTTTTACAATATCATTAGTGATTTCATTACACGATTATGCTGGAGTATTCTTCTGAGAAACTCGTTAGTTAAAAGACTGAATAAGACACTTGATTGGCTATATTTGTATTAAGTTGTATTGTTTTGTGAATCTCTTTAAGATTAATATAGTACCTAATTAGCAGTTTGATATTTAAATAGCTCTGATAAACTAGACCCTTTTAATTAGCTTTAGGAGGCTAGAAGTGATCTGTCCTCTGTGGGAACTTAATGCTTGATGTTATTAAAGTAGTTCAGTGAAGATGACATTGTGTAAAAATCTTGGTTTTTGTTGTGTAGGAAATGACCTAAGCATATTGGAACATGAGAGGCTAAAAAATTAGTCTGCAAAGTACTGAAGACAAAGACTTCAGTGAGTATCCCGTAAACCATTGCTTGCCATTCAAAAACTAAATTATGTTAATTTACTAATAGCTTAATCAATAATTTGTGATTTCGGACTTACAGGACGTAGAGTGAAATCAAGGACAAGAAGTATTGTTGTGTGAGCTTGCTGAAGTAATCTGATGGTTGTACCAAGCAGACACGCCATACAAAATGTCGTTTTGTTGAATTGAGGTCCTTGTCAAATCTCGAGTAAGTGTTTTAATTGTTTTTTGGTGTTAATAAAGCCATAATATGTTATAGTATTATGTTCTCATTTGTTTGGTTTATCTTGATCACTTTCTACTAGTGCTGTTTGAGATAGAACAGTTCATTTGTTTTGAAAGTAGTTATTGATAATTTTACGCATATTAGTCACTTGGAGTATAATAATCATAATGGTTGCTTTCCATTATATATTCATTCATTATAAAATACTAACATTTTATTCAGTGCTCTGAATTGCATATAAAAGATGGATGAAAAGGCAGCTTTTTGTGAAATGTTTTACCAATACAGTACTGGTGATTACAGCCTGTCTAGTGCAATTTTAGATTTTGTCATTAATTCTGATTTCCAATTTATCTTTAAAATGAACGATAATATACTTGATGAAGAGCGAGTCATCGTCATCTCAATTGGCAGGTTTTCCTCAATTATTTTTATGCTTCCTATAACCACAAAAACGAAAACCTCGACACCTTAATTTACCATCCGGATGTCTTCTTAATGGATTGAACATTTTGTAACTTGAAACTCATTTTATTGCAGTGTTTGCAGTTTTCTGCTTTTAAAAAAGTAAATCCTTTTTACAATATCCTGCAATCTTTATGTATTAAAAAAGTAAATAAGTTTTACAATACCCTGCAGTTTTACCTATTAAAGTAAATCCTTTTTATAATGCCCTGCTTCTGTACTTATTAAAAAAGTAAATTCCTTTTTACAATACCCTGCTTCTTTACCTATTAAAAAAGTAAATCCTTTTTACAATACCCTGCAGTTTTACCTATTTAAAAAGTAAATTCTTTATACAGTATCCTGCAGTCTTCAGGTTTTATAAAAGTAAATTTTTTTTAGTTTCCTGCAGTCTTCAGCTTTTAAAAAAAGTAAATTCTTTTTAGTTTCCTGCATTCTTTAGCTTTTACAAAATAAATTTTACAGTACCCCGCATTTTTCAGCTTTGAACAAAGCAAATTCTTTTAATAGACTCAAAATCTAATGAAATTACATATTTGTTACCGGCACAGGCCTTATTCAAAGACTAAATAGTTTGATTTTTAAATCTTTATGCCATTGCTTCATGTTAAATACCTTAGATCATGTTTTACAGTAAATGGTAAATTTTCACTACTGCATATATTTTTAGGTTTGATATCCTCGCTTTGTGTATACAGTAAGAACACTATTTTAGATAGACATGTAGTTTTATATTGACAGTGTTCATTATACAGTTGTAATAGTGACTTCTGTATATAGACAGATAGCGATCGTGGCCCTGGTATATGGACAGGTAGCATTAATTTTTTACAAATATAATTATGGCATCCTTTATATAGACAGGTAGCATTATTTTTTTACAAATGGAACTGTGGCACCGCTGTGATATATACGGGTAGAATTAAATCTTTATAAATGGAATTGGTCCCTGTACATAGAGGTAGCTTTAATTTTTACAACTGGAATTTTGGCCCCTTGTATATAGACAAGTAGCATTAATAATTTACAAATGGAATTGTGGCCCCTCTATATAGAGGTGTCAATAATTCTTACAAATGGAATCGTGGCCCCTGTATATAGACAGGTAGCATTAATTCTTTGAGACCAGCAAAACGTGGGTAAATTATCCATGTAATTTTTTTTTTTCACTCAGCGAGCTCTCCTGAATATGATTTTGTCATATTCAAGAGAACATTTGAGTTTTTTTAGGGTTAAGACACATTTTACAGCCATATAATCTTTTATTAAATTTTGGCAAACTAGTCAGAAGGTTTTAAAAACTTTACAAGCATATGTGATTTTAAGTTCGTATTTTTATTATGAACTTACATGATATATTTTGTCTTTGACAGGTGATTTGAATGTGGACCAGGCTGCTATTATGCAGTTAACAGCATTAAATTCTAGAAGAGATAAATACCCACATAGTTATTAGATTACTTGATCTGTAATTATGTAAAAGCAAAGGACCTCTTTCCATGAAGTGAGATACTTTTGTCTATAGAGAGGAGTATATATTTAATTATTCAATTTTCTTTAAGAGTTATACATGCAGTTGTTTTTATTTTGAATTATATAAATTTTGTTTTTAATCCAAAGTAATAATGATGTTTTGAAAATCCTTCAGTGGCCGAGCGGTAACACTCAAGATTTTGATTCGTCAGGTCGAGAGTTCCCAGCCTCCCACGATCTGAGTTAGAATGTGCATTCACACAGGGTAAAGGACACATTTGCCACAACCGAAGTTCTTTGCAAAAAGGCTCTCTCCTAGTCCTAAATAGAAATGGGAGTCCGTGACGTAAAACCGATCTTACTTTCTGGGTTTATCTACTTCTCTAAAAGCCTTACTTTGTTATATATTCTGAGAGAAGTTGTTCAGTTCAGATACTAATTTTTTATTCTTTACTTTGTGAATACCGCACCTGTGTTTCTATTGTAGGGAGAGACGTGTGTTTTAAATTAAAAATATACTGAAATGAAGGTTGCAAATCTACATTTCCACAGTAAATATTTTAAAGAGATATATTATTAGGTACCCAGTATGTTGTTTGCCGTTTTGTGTATCAGTGAGTCTCTATTCGAAAGGGGATGGACAGACGGATTTGAGCTGATGAATTAAGGCTGCATTTATTCCTCAGGCTTTGCAGTTAGCTCAATTGCAAGTCTGTCACTACTCAAGTGCTCTAACCACTGCAGTTCCCATTAGCTAACCAGCATATTTTTTCATACCTCAGTGTATGCAGCTTATTCAGCACTTGGTATGCAAGTTGTCTAGGTACAATTTACTTATATAAACAGGTATAGATTTTCTAGTGAGAAAATCTTTTCATATACTTAGGTTTGTTGCTTCTGTATAGCACTCATTGGGGTCTTACGTACTTGTATATATCCATTTGTTTTGATTATTTATTGAATATGAAATTTAATAATCCTTATTTTAGGTCAATTAGTCCCCGTTATTGGGGTGGATAGTGTGGCTGGAGAATTAAGGCTGGATGTAATTTTTAACACCCCAAAATGGACTTTATCTTGGTTCTGTCAACCCCAGAGTTTAGTAATAAATTTTTCATTATCGAGTTTACACATGACTCTTTACCCATTTTAAAATTGGGGTCATTTAAAAAACTTCCTCTGTAATACCCAGCAAGTAATTCTCTCTCAAATACGACTTCTTTTAAAATCTCCGTAGTCCGAGGAAGTTTTACTGAAGTTCTTTATATTCCCAATAACCCCTTGTGATATATATATATATATATATATATATATATATATATATATATATATATATATATATATATATATATATATATATATATATATATATATATATATATATATATATATATGAATCATTTTTTACCCCGACTTGGACTCGAACCTAGGACTTATGATTACTAAGTCAAGGCGCTACCACTACACCACAGAAGGTTAAAAGGAATCCAACCTTATAGTTTATATCTGCTATACTTAGGAATGAACGCATTCTAACTGAATGCCACTATGTTCATATTTTATATATATATATATATATATATATATATATATATATATATATATATATATATATATATATATATATATATATATATATATATATATATATATATATATATATATATATATATATATATACTTTTAGAAATTTGCTTATTATTTCTCATAAGAAAAAAAATGATACATTGGCTGCATTATATATAAAATGAATTAATATAAACTTTGCTATTTATCACCAATCCTCCATTTTCATCAAAATTGCAATTATATTTTTTAAAAAGAGTAATATAAATGCAATTAGATATTAACTAAATTCTCAAGTCGAAAGATTGTTCGCACAGCCAAAAGAAGGATGGTGTATATATATTTTTCCAAGTCACTGGTGCAAATATTATTGTCAATAACTTTCTGATTAGGCATAACATTTTTTATTTCGTTTTGTTATATCAACTGTAATTATTTAACTGGATGAAATTTTTTTAAGAATAAATATAGGTTTCATTATGATAACGTACACAGGTAGGTATTCAATATTTTTAAAAATATAACTTGTTCACTTTGCCAGAATGATTTTTGAAATGTACTTAATGACATTAATGCCATAATGATTTTTATTGAAATGTACTTAATGACATTAATGCCAGAATTATTTTTATTGAAATGTACTTAATGACATTAATGCCAGAATTATTTTTATTGAAATGTACTTAATGACATTAATGCCAGAATTATTTTTATTGAAATGTACTTAATGACATTAATGCCAGAATTATTTTTATTGAAATGTACTTAATGACATTAATGCCAGAATTATTTTTATTGAATTGTACTTAATGACATTAATGCCAGAATTATTTTTGAAATGTACTTAATGACATCAATGCCAGAATTATTTTTATTGAAATGTACTTAATAATATTAATGCAGAATGATTTTTTTTGAAATGACATTAACGCCTGAATGATTTTTATTGAAATGTGCATATAATATTAATGCCAGAATGATTTTTATTGAAATGTACATAATAATATTAATGCCAGAATGATTTGTATTGAAATGTACATAATGACATTTATGCCAGAATGAGATATATATATATATATATATATATATATATATATATATATATATATATATATATATATATATATATATATATATATATATACATAATAATATTAATGCCAGAATGATTTGTATTGAAATGTACATAATGACATTTATGCCAGAATGAGATATATATATATATATATATATATATATATATATATATATATATATATATATATATATATATATATATATATATATATATATATATATATATTAACTTTTTTTATGACATAAGTTAGTTATTTCAGCTAACTTATTTCAGATCACAATTTGAGAAAAAAAATTGAATTGATTGTGAAAAGTGTCCGAAATTGATTATAATAGACTTCTTTGTATGACAAATATAATTAACTACTAAATATTTATTAATTACAATTGTAGCAATTTCTATTAATTTCCCATGGCCAGGTTAAAATTTCTATGTATCGAGTGTCAGAATTTTGAAAGTTTTGAGTACCTTTAATTCTTTGCTCATATTTGGAGCCAATACTGTAAATGTACAAAGTCGCATAATATATACACGCCATTCTTTTTTACTGGATATATCCGATCTCAAAATTACTAGGAAAAAAAAAAGACTGAAATTATGATGCACTATTTATCGTTAAAGCACGATTCCACCGAGGCAACATGTGGCATGCTACATTTTCGCATACGCTAAGTGTGCTTCCACCAGTTCAGCTGAAGGCAACATGTAGCATGTGGCAGTTGACAACACGTTGCTGTATAGCCTGACGCAGGCGACAAGATTTAGCCTGTTGAGCAGTGATGAACGCCTTCCCACCAATCACGGGAAGGTTTTGATGTTGAAAGCAACAAGATGAATTTATAGAAGAATATGGGAAACCTTCGGTTGTATGGGATATACGCTTGACAGATTTCAATACTAACCATGCTAAACTAGATGCACTGCGGGGACTAGCCCGCATTGCAACTAATTTATTTTTTTATTTATTTATTTATTTATATATATATATATATATATATATATATATATATATATATATATATATATATATATATATATATATATATATATTATTGATTTAATGTATTAGGTTTTTTATTTAGATATACTCAATATATGCAACCGCAGCAACCACCGTCTGCTCAGACATCGTTTTGACAACTGTCTAGTCTTTGTAGAATTGGTGGAAAAGTTTTAGTGGCATTCAACAGTCAACATAGTATGTAGCATGCTATAGTCAACAATGATGTTGCCTTGTCGCAGGCAACATGTCTACTGGTTGAAAGCCGCTTTCAACATATTTTTGAAAGCCAGTAAAGTCACATGTTATATGTTGCCTCGGTGGAATAGTGCCTTTACATTGAAAATATACTCTCAGAATCGAGATGCACCATCTTATTTTGTCTGTGAATGGCCTATATACTAGGATAAAGTTCATGTACTAAGTCTAAAACTTGCATTTGTTTGTAGTCTCGGAATTGATATGCATTGCCATATTTTCTCATTTTTAAAGATTTAATAATGAAACAAATTTTTTTACCTCTTTAGTGTTATGTCAAGATTTTAGGGCACCACCATTTTTTCCTTGATGAAAAGTGTCAAATTCTATATATTATGCTTTTGTATGGAATTTTCATGAAAGCATTTGAATTGATACACCAAGTGTTGTCACAAGTGGCATAAGTCACAGAAATGTGTACATTTTTCATTCGATTAAAAAAAGGAACTTAGAATAATAAATATTTAAATGTAATGAATGTTTTATTGGCATAACCTTTAAAAGTACAAAATCAGTTCTGTAGATATTTTTACCTGCAAATAGGAGAAAAACCGTAAACGTTCTTCGAGTTGCCAGGAGCTTTAATTATGAATTTTTAAAGTTAGGTTCTCGTTTCTAGCTCCAGTTCAACGAAATGCAATTCAACTTCTATACATTGTCAGAGGCTGGCGTTCAACCCACAATGCCGCTGCCCATTGTGTCAGAGGCAGCTGTTCAACCCATATAATGTCCTCCCCCTTCAAAAGAATTGTGGTTGTGTATGCAAACTGCATACATGTTTGTTTAAAAGTTAATCTACGGTTTCAAATCCTTTACATGTGGCAAAATAAGCAGATGATTATACGTAAAATCATCATCATCTTTGTCTACATCTTTTCCCACTTATGTGGGGTCGATGTTTCTGGCCAGTTTTCTCCATTTGTTTCTGTCTCATACCTCATCACCCAACAAACCTTAAGACCTCAGGTCGTCATTGATGCAATCCATCCACCAACGCTTTGGTCTCCCTCTCCTCCTACCCTGTATATCCATTGCCATCACCCTCCTCCCAACATACTGTTCATGCCTCCTAACGACATGACCATACCATCTTTGTCTACTTTCTTGTACCTTATCTGATATTTCTCTAACCTCGTTTCTGATCTTATCGCTTCTTGTCACCCCACACATCAATCTCAACATGCTCATCTCTGCCACATCCAGTTTTTTCTCTTGTGTCTTCTTTATTGCCCATGTCTCTGCTCCATACATCATTGCAGGTCTCACAATTGTCTTATGCACTTTACCCCTCAACTTAATCCCTATTCTCCTGTCGCACAACATCCCAGACACTTCCAGTTCTTCCATCTCGCTTGTATTCTGTGGGTTATTTCCTACTCTAGGTCACCATCCTATGCTACTGTTGATCCCAAATACTTGAACTTTTCAACTCTTCAACACCTCCTGCATATTGACCTCCCCATCCTCATCATCTCTCAACCTCAAGTACTCTGTCTTCTTCTTGCTGATTTTCAGTCCTCTATCCTCCATCACTCTTCTCCACTCCTCAAGCTTCTCCTCCACTACCTCTCGTCTGTTGCTACACAGTACAATGTCATCTGCAAAGAGCGTACACCATGGAGACTGATCTCTAATACCCTGGGTTACTACATCCAAGATCAGATCAAGTCGATATGGACTCAAAGCAGACCAACATTTACTGAGAGACTTTTCGTCAAGCCCTTTCATACATATCTTGGATGATTCTTGCATATTTCTCGGGGACTCCCCTTTTCTCTAATACACCTCCACACCTCTTGACGTGGTACTCGATCATATGCCTTTTCCAGGTCAATAAAGACCATATGCAGTCCTTTCTTGTTTCTCCCGATGCTTTTTCATCATTTGTCTCAGGCAAATATGGCATCCACTGTCCATCTTCCAGGCATGAAGCCAAACTGTTCATCCCAATTGTCGTTACCTCTCTTGAGTCTCATCTCCATGATCTCTTCATAGTATGATTTAACAACTTGATACCTCTATAGTTTCTACACTCCTGAATGTCTCCCTTCCCTTTATAGATTGGGATGATTAAGCTTCCTCTCCATTCCTCTGGCATCTTTTCCTGACTAAAGATCTTTTGCATTAAGTCCCACAAGATATCTGTGCCTTGCTGTTCATTTAACAGCAAAACAAAAAATATAATTACAGTGGTGACCCCCAACCCACGATCACGCATGTGTTGGCCAAGCCACCTCGTGTACCACTCGCCTGCTCTTGGTTTTGCATTGGTGCCTGCGCTGTGTGGTTCGTCCCCAATCTGTTCATAGTTCTTGCTTTATTTTCCATTGTTTTACCTTTGTAGCCCTTATTATGGCTCCTAAGAAAAAAAGTGTTTGTGATATTTAGGGACTCCTCCACCACCATTCACGTATGCCAGGAACAGTTATCCACAAAGGTAAATACAGTTCTGTTTCTTACCTACATATGTACTCTTTCCTACTGTATTTGTTATTAGTTGGAGAATGTGACAACTCTTTCTATGTGTCGGACTTTGCTACTTTATACTGGGTATAACTAGTGTATACTGTATACCTCAATATGTACATGCTTTACTTTAGTAGAGTAGAATTCCTTTCTGTTATTAATGTAATTTTCCTTTTACAGATGAAATACCAATAGCCTGTATTATATTTCATGTTTTTAGTGACTAACAAAATTTTAAAATTAGTATATATTGTGACCAGGAACGGATTAATTGACTTGACATGCTTTTCAATGGGAAAAATAACTCCAACCCAAGAACAGCTTTTGGGAACGGATTAAATTTGTGGGTTGGGGTCACCACTGTACTTGCATTGCACCTTGAAATGTTACTGCTAAACGTTATGCCGTTACGACCCAGTCGAAAGATTGAGGTGACCATCCAACAAACCTTGAGAAATATAACTTACTCTTCGATATTTAATTATTTGAATTAACTTTAAAATGTATGGGGAAAAAAATCTTGCATATTTACGCTCTGCATACTGATGAACAAAAAGAAAACCAAGTTAATAAGACATCCCACTAACATACAACTGAAAGACGAGTTTTCTATATAAGCTTAAAAGAATGTATGGAACTAACTCGTAGAATCTGATGCATGTATATTTTGATAGATCGATACTCGATGCCTAGCTTTTGCTAAGGCCTAATTTTTAATTATATTTACTTTTCTAAAAGCAAAAAATTAGTAATGGTTATTTTTTGTTGTAATAGCCAAGATTAGCAAACTAAAGATGCAGCCTAGAGCATAATTCATAAGATTATTTCAAGTTTTGTATATATAAAACTGCTTTAAATATTAATACATCAATGACTGAGCTCACGGGAAATTACCTACATATAAAGTCCCTGTCTCCTATGCCATTTCATTTTTTAATAGCCGACAGAACTTATATTTAAAGTTAATGAATGAATATACCATTTACGGTTTCCTCTTGGCAAATTCCCTCTACCAACTATTCTAAAACTAAGATGTACTTCCTTGCATCCTGCAATGACTCTTCTGGAGGTTAACCTATGACTATTAGTACTAACAAACTTTCCAATCATAAAATACCGCTCCATCCAACCTGGCAATGCCGTATTTATGAATTTAAAACCAGTTACCTAGAATAACCATCCGTAAAGATGTGCAAAGTAAGACTGGAGGAAGGTTAGCAGTGTAAGTTCACATTATTATTAAAAGCAGAACAAGCTCAGCTGGAAAACTTGAACAACTATAAATCAGACGGGTCCAGCAGGGGAAACAACTTTGTGGCGATGAATATATGAAGCAGCTCAGTACTGTACTGCAACACAAACATTATTCCACTAATTTATAAAATAACAGAAGTGGCCTTGAATTTTTAATGTAAATGATCTGCTATACTCTACATGCCCCTCTGAATGTTAATAGAATGTGAAGAGTAATGAGAAAATATTGATGAAGAATTAGATCACGTTGAGTCTCAAGTTCATTATTTCCAAATGTTCAAGTATTAAAGAATGGGCAAAATTGAAAGATCAAAATTTTGGAGGTATCAACAGCATGTAAGGTATTAAAGATTTAAAGATAGGAGAGTTGCTGTGTTGACAGCATACTCCAGAAAAAATTTAAAAATTGCATAGCGAGGGCAACGTACACTATTCTGGTAAATATAGGGAGGCCCTCAAGACCAGATATTAATAAGCATTATGATGAACAAAAAGCTTATCTAAGCACGTTTATAAAGACAAAAAATGTTAATAGGCATTATGTATGAAAGGCAAATTTGAATTCACAGAACCCTTCTGTAAATCTTCAATTGAACCCTAAAAAGCTCTAGACACGCTAAAATATATGATTGCATGTACGAAAGCTCAATATGAAAGGCAAAGAGCAAAATAAATTTTTCATGGTTTTGATACGATGTATCTGGACTGATATTCAAGATGACTCACTACAACAGGTTCAACTATAGGCCACTGTATAGCTTCATAAGAACTCGTTGCAGGAAGTAAGAAAATATTTCTAATGTAAGAAGAGTTGTACACTGAAATGTTTCAAATGAGGGAATTATTAATGCTAAAGGCTTTCGATTTTATGGAAGAACAGAAAGATTCCAGTTACAATTACAATCCAGAATAAATTAACACCAACTTCTTAGTGTATAATACAAATTATTAAAGAACCTTGAAAGGTTTCGTTCACAAAATAACAAATGTGAATGAAAAGTCCTTAATTTCAACTGTTCTTTTGTATGCGACTGAAACTTGGTTTGTAGATTAGATTTTCTTTAGTGACACATGTTAAATATGCAATTTATGTTGTAAATACATATTTTACCAAAACATTCAAAGTCAGTTCAAAACATGATCAAGTACAGTAAAAGCATTTTTTTTTTCAGTATTCAGCTATTTGATATACATTGTCAAATTTAATTCCTACCTGCAAAATATATACCTTTCAGCAAGGATAAAGCTTAATTTGTGTGTACATTCAGCAACCTTACCCCAAACTGGTCAAAGAAGAATTAGTTTTACATTATAATGTTCCGAATGGTAAATTTCAGAACCAAAGGCCTTATGATCTTTTAGATAGATTTCAGGTGTCGAGAGTTTACTCCACTTGAATGAAACAAGAACTCCAATACTTGCAATGCCTATCCTTTAAGGACAAAAGAACAATAGAAGTACAAGTATTAATGAAATTTTAAGAATTGTACATTTCAAGAAATAATTATATAAGGTAGACCACTTACAGTAGACAACTTTAATTTGCAATTCATCTAAAACTAATTACAACAATTACTGGATACTCATAATGAAATTTACGTCAGTGCAAAACTTTAATGGATCGGAAGAGCATTGTAATGCATGTAATTAGATAAAATCAACTATACCTAAACTTGTATATGGAGACGTACTATATCAGAGGAGTAATAACTATTAATCAAAATAGAAAACTCAAAAATGAATTTATTGAACCGATAAGGACTTACCCCATTTTTTCCTTCTAGCCTTTAGAGCAGGCAAAAAGAATGGGGAGCAAAGAGATGAGAACCTATAAAGATTTTTAATGCCACAGAACAGCTGGTGAAATGGGTAAGGTTGGGCAGTACACAAGAGAACCCTGTTGAAAGTGGGAAGGATACACTAAAAGAAAAAGAAATGAAGTCTTACATTAATGATGTCTATGGACAAATATCTGTGCATGTATAATTATTAACGATCTCTACCTTTTAATGTGCTGTGCAAAACTTGTTCCACAGTAGTGATAACAACCATAATAGATGTAAGACCGGAGCTACAACTGTTGATGTGTCAATGGATCTCGAGATATCTACTGATACTTAGCAAGAGACATTTATGAGTTTTCATGGTAAAAGAAAAAATAAAGGGAGAATGAGGGATTCCAGCACTGAAGATAACAGTGTAGCTTCTGTTGATAACCAAGGAAGAAATCTGAAGGTGAGTGTCTCCCTACAAACATGGGCAGGGTGGTTGATGATTATAGTCCTGATACCTTTGTTAACAAGCAGTTTGATGATGACAACAATTCAAGGAGGAGGGGCTTTACTTTCCAAAAAAATAGTAATATGGATTTTCATGATAAGGTAAAGTGGACTGTGAGACTATCAAAACGTTATCAAGAATTTGAAGTACTGTTATCCCTAAATGCTGTAATTGTGGAGGTGCTGTACTCATAATGCTAATGCATGGATGTGTGTCAAAAGGCCAAATGCTGAACATGAGCGTTCAAGAGGTCTGGCTGATGAGATAAAGAACAAAGATGAATCTGTAAATTGCACTGTTGTAGATATCAAACTCAGATAATGTGTGGGAAAAACGTATGGAAGTACGTAATCATGCATCACAGGAGGGTTTAATCAGTGGTGGAACAGATGTTAATTGCCTGTTAGAGCTCCGTAAGGAGATAGATGAGCTTAAACAAGCAGTATTAGATATCAAAAAGTGCTTGATGAATATTGTGCCACAAACCATTACTGCTGAAAAGGATAGACTAAATGAGAATGAAAATTCGTTAGAAATGGAGTCAAGCAATACAAATTTTGATATTGGTTCAGGAGAAAAAAAGTAGGCCTCAACAAAACATTACAAATAACAATAATGATTACCCCACTGTTAGCGAGAAAGCTTTAAATGATAAAGAATTTAATGATTTAACAAGCATTCTTGACTCAGTGTTAGAATATATGGAAAAGCCAAGTGAGAAGGTTAAAGTGGATATTGGTTTCAGTGAAAAATAAGAAGAAAAAATTGCATTATAATGGATCATAATTTGTGTGTAGTCTCTTGAAATATCAATAGTTTGCAAAAAGGGTTAACAGATCTTCATGTTTGCAATGTTGATGCTATAGCTTTGCAAGAGGTTGGAACAAATGGGATATTTTTGCTGTTACGAGTTTATCAGAGTTTTGAACTACCAGCAGATGTGACTGAAAATTGTAGAGGTTTAACAATACTTGTTAGGGAAAGTATCCCTGCATCATTTCTTTCAGCTCGTATAATAAATGGTACTTGGTATTTGTGTTAGTATTACACTCAGAAATAATGTCCTGATCATTATCAGTGTATATGTTCATGGTAATTCATTAAATACAGATGATCTGCCTTACTTTTTTGCTGATGAATGTCCATTAGTAAGTGATTTGAATGCTAGGCGCAGATATCTAGGTAGTATTGGCTCTCAGAATCACAATGGAGTTATCCTACAATTTTTTTTCGCTGCTATTAATGATACCAAAGTCTTAGGAGCTGGTGAACCTACACATGTCAAAAGGGGGAGGCTTGATTATGCCATTATTTTCAATATGCTAGATGTACAAGCATATCTGAAAGTTGTAGATACACTTTTAAGTGACCATTTTGCAATTGAAGTGAAGCTGAGTGTTGATAGAATATGCTATATTAGTAATTGAAAGAGATATTCTTTAAAAGATGGGCAACATTATGATTTTATTGCAAAGGTTAGTGAGTGCTATAGATATTATAAAAAAACTTGAAATCAAAGATGAAAACAATTTCTATGAAGATTTGTTACATGTAATTGATAGTATTTTAAATATACCTACGAAAACTAATGAGTTTAACACAAAACCCAAACCAAGGTACTGTATTATAATGACAAGGTGGTAAAGGGATGGAAAAAAATATTGAAAAAATTTCATAATCAATGGAGTAAGGATCCTACCAATGAAAAAAACAGGGACACACTGCTTGAAGTAGCTGAATATACAACAGAAATAAATAAGAAAACAAGAGGTAAATATTTAGGAATTTTTTTAAGTGAAATTGTCCACTCTAAAACTTTAAGTCAAATTTGAAATGGTCTGAATAAGGTTAGGGGAGGTAAGAAGAAATACAGTGTTCATCCCAATCTTAATGGTGAAGCTAATGAACTCATAAATAAATGGTCTTATGCATCAAATCATGAGTCTTCCAAATACTGTTCAGAGTTGCTTGAGAAATTTGCGATCCAGGAGACGAATGTTGGTGAGTATCCAAACAGCACTTTATGATGAAACTTGCATTCCTTTTACTAGAGATGAAATTCTGAATGCAGTAAAGAAGGGGAAATCTACTGCCCTTGGTAAAAGATGGGTTAATTATGATGTTATTAACTGCCTCATAAGTATGGAAGATAGTCCTATTCTTGATCTTTTTAAGCTATCTTATGAAAATGGAAGATTGCCGGTGAAATGGAAGTTAGCACTAATTATTCCTGTGCCCAAGAGTAATGGGGATTATAGACCCATTTCATTAACCTCTTGTTTATCAAAAATTATGGAACTTATGATACTAAATAGATTAATGTACAAAATTGATGGTCTTTTATCTGATAATCTGTTAGGTTTTATAAAGGGTAAAAGTACAACTGATTGTGTAAAAAAGTGCCTTAGTAATGCTGATGTTAAATGCAGATTGTTTGTAGATCTTAAAGGTGCTTTTGATAAACAAATAAAGATATAATCTTAGAAAGATTGGTAAATAAAGGTGTGAAAGGAAAATTACTGTCTTGGATTGCAGACTATTTAAGTAACAGGAGAGCTAGTGTTTGGTTTCAAGGTTGTGAATCTGAATAGAAAGAGTTTGAGCTCGACACCCCTCAAGGTGGAGTCCTTAGCCCTAATGCTCTTTAATATACTAATGGACAAAATTGCTAGTTATCAGTTTTATGGTAATTCCCAGGTAATTATTTAAGCTGATGATATTTTGATTCAATGTAAGAGTGAAGAAATTATGTTTAAGGTAATTGATGAGCTCCAAACTCTTTGTATATGTTTGGGTTTAATGATTAATGAAAATCAAATCAAATATCAGTCAAGGGTTGTTGATGGAAAGGAGTTCTGGTGAAATGAAATAAAGTTAGAGAAGGTAAGCAGTTATAAATACCTTGGCATGTGTATGTTAGTTTTCATAACTGTAAAGGAACAAATTGCTTATGTAAAGAATATAAGTACGGCAAGGCTGAAACCTCTGAAAGTGTTATCAAACACGGTAAATGGTGTTGGTGTACTTGTTTTAAGGTCAGTGTACTGAAGCACAGTAAGGAGCATGATTGATTATTCTGCTCCGGGTTTGGTAACTTATTCAGAGAAGGTCCTTAAGTCATTAGAAATTCTTCAGAATGAGGGAATATGGATTGTACTTGGTTGTCCAAGGACCAGAAGAATAGAAAATATAATTGGAATGAAATATTCCGAGTATAGTTCACAGGATTCGGGTGTTGACTGCCATATCTGTTTAACGACTCATTAGACGTGATGATGCTTCTTTAATGTCTTCTGTTGATCATTTTAGATCAGGTTATTCTAGAAGTTTTAAGGTTAATGCATATACCAAGAAGCTTTGCAATATATTGGATGTTCATGATGTTGTAGAATATTGTGTACCAGTGTCTCAAAATGTTTATTTAAAACCTTGGTTGACGGAAAAGGTGCCAATTAGAATTGATAACTTAAACTTTAAGAAGCGGGATACTTGTCCATATGATATACAACAAATATTCACTGAAAAAAATTCTCAATACCCCAGGGAAAATGCTATACATATGTACTGTGATGGCTCTGTTATTGGAAATAGAGCAGAATGTGGTGTGGTAATCAGAGAATTTTTTTTATTAATGCATTAGTGTAGAAGAAAGAATATCCCAAAGAATTGCTGATAAAAGTTCCTTTATCTTTGCTGAACTTTATGATATATATATATATATATATATATATATATATATATATATATATATATATATATATATATATATATATATATATATATATATATATATATATATATATATATATATATATATATATATATATATATATATGGCTTAATTATGTATTAGGAAAGAAAAAAAGAGCATTTGCATTTATTAATTGTCAAGAGTGCTTTATTTGCCTTGAATACTAAAATGCCTATTACTGATTAATTATTATTAAAATTTAGGAAATGTATAATTGATATAAAATCACATGGATGTGGTGCAACTTTTATGTGGATACCATCCCATTGTGGTATTTATCTAAATGACGCTGCAGATAATTTGGTCAGGCAGGGTTCTGAAAAAGAAATTATAGAATATGATTGTCCTATGAGCATTAAAAGAATAAAATCTGAAGTAGTAAAAGTTAGGAAAAAATAGGAATTGGATAATGCTCTGGCAATTTTTCACAATGGTAGCAAAAGCATGAAACATTATGATATAGTTATGAATTATACAGAGTTTTCATATGGAAAAGCTTCACCCAAATATGATGCATTTATGATGAGAGTACGTTTTGGATATAAATATTACTTGCCATATGCTAAATTATGTGGTCATGTTAAATCTCATATTCTGTATCATTATATAATGGAATGTATGGGTCTAAACGAGCTCAGGTGTGATAGTATTATTGACATTACAGAGATGGTTTGTTATTTTATAACTAACAATATGATTAAACAAATTATGAACACAAATTCTAAGTTTGACATTAGAGTTTAGTTCATCTATTTTCTAAGAATATTTGCTATGGGCATAGTTCACTGTTCGAAAAGAAGATGAATATGAATAAAATTGGCTTAAGAACTATGCAATTTATAGAACCTTTGGGGGGTGGAGGCTTGGCCCCTCCGGACATGCTAGAGAACCCCAGGGCCCCTGGAAAATTAGAAAATGTTTGGTGAGGCTGGGAAGAGCCAGGCGATGGGGGATACCCCAAGAACACTATCGTTTTATTTGTAAAATATGTATAATAATGTATATGTATAATGTATATAATATTGGTTAATACCTATGAAAAATGAAAATTAACTGAAATAAAATGAGTTGGCAGTGTTAAGCAAAACTGAGATAAGATGGTCAGTGAAATGACCAATTGTCATATTGTATATCATTATAATATTGTCAATATTAATGTTATTTTCATTGTCATTATTGCTTGCTTTGAAGAAAATATATATATATATATATATATATATATATATATATATATATATATATATATATATATATATATATATATATATATATATATATATATATATATATATATATATATATATATATATATATATATATATATATATATATATATATATATATATATATATATATATATATATATATATATATATATATATATATATATATATATATATATATATATATATATATATATATATATATATATAATTTTTTTTTATTTATCTATTTTTTTTTTAGTTGCCTTTTGCAGTCTTCATAATATCACGTTCATATAAATTTTCGCTTGCACGCTGTTATTAATAAAGTAAAGGGTGAGTTGTTAACAGTGCAAGGAGAGTTTATGCAGTAAAGGTAAAAATAAATGTAAAATACCTGTAATAAATATGGTGCTCCTGCTTCGCGAATTTTCACCTTTCGCGGCTGGTTCCGGAACCAAATCCCTGCGATAAATGAGGGAACTATATATATATATATATATATATATATATATATATATATATATATATATATATATATATATATATATATATATATATATATATATATATATATATATATATAAAATTTGCAATATTTAACTAAAAAAAAAACTTATTTCCTGATTACAACACCGAACTGTCACTGAGCACAGGCGATATATATATATATATATATATATATATATATATATATATATATATATATATATATATATATATATATATATATATATATATATATATATATATATATATATCAAATTAAAAAGTAAATACATAATAAAAAATAGAAAAGAGACTTATACAACTTAATTGTAGCACATTCCATTAAAAGAAAAAGTAGAAACAGCAGTAAAATAAACAATTCTCTTACAGGATATACTACTATTACTACAGCTGCTACTGCTACTACTACTATTATACAGATCCTCAGGTTGTTGAACTTACAAACGACCGATATGATTAAATTAATCTAAAAAGATCATATTGGCCTTTTTATCTGCATGCAGGTGTCCAGAGAAGACCTAATACATTTTTTTTCGGATTTACTAAATACTGTAATCTCATAGGAATAATAGCTACCATCATGGCCGACTGGTATAGCTCGCAAATTTGATTCGTCAGGATGTGGGTTCGCTACCCGTCACGGCCTGAGTTTAGAAGGGGCATTTACTCAGGGGAACAATCGCACCGATAAAACTAAGAAGAAGCCATCCTAGCCCTTAGTAGAAAGGGAGTCGGTGAAGTAAACCCAGAATGAGAAAACAATAGCAAGAAATGTAGAAAATGTTTTTATCATCAGGAGAATCGAAGAATCTTCATAACACCAGTACTTGCAAGCCATGAATTACTGGGGTCAGTTATCAGAGACAAAACAGGTTTGGTGTTACTCGTGTTAATACAATTATTTGCGGATTGCAACTTCCTAACAACATCACGTGCTCGAGAGAGAGAGAGAGAATCCACATACTGAACTTCCTATTCAAGATTATTATTTCTGCTATATAATTGTATAATACATAAAAGATTAATATCATTTACTATAATCTCTTCAGAATTATATATATATATATATATATATATATATATATATATATATATATATATATATATATATATATATATATATATATATATATATATATATTTATATATTTATATATTTATATATTTATATATATATATATATATATATATATATATATATATATATATATATATATATATATATATATATATATATATATATATATATATATATGATGAAAATAGATACACTTACGCCCCCATGTTGTATATATGTGTGTGTACTACGCATGTTTGTGTATATAGATGAATATATTAGTACATGCATGTATTAATGTACGAAAATTGTACTTAAACGAGCACCTTATTCACACATGAATGTATATATGCATATATCTGCACCACTTTCTATCTATCTATCTATCTATCTATCTATCTATCTATCTATCTATCTTCATATGCAAAGGGCTATTTAGGTGCGTTATCGTCGCATATGTATTTATATTTGTGCCACTAAGAGGTAAAAGGAAACTCTAATTAAAAAAACAAATATAAATAAAATAAAATAAGAATAAAATAGAATAAAGATGCGTCAGACAAATACACAAGAAGGCGAATGACACACGAGGCATTATGATGACAAGAAAATGACGCAACATGAACAAATCATGTTCACTTAACACGGCACGCGGTGATGAATACAATGAACACTTTTTAAGAAAATGGTAGCAATCTACAGTATGTGTATGTATGTATGCATACATGCACTCAACTATGTACGTATGTATGTATACAAATTGTTTGATGCACAATATGTATGCATTCCTTCAAACAGTATGATAAAATAAAATCCAAGTGCAAGTTAAATTTGGTAGCTAAGAGATTAGTGAATTCATGTAGGAAAAGCAATAGTAATACTTTTGCGACTATGTGAAAATGGGTTAAAATTGTATCATATCACCTCCCAGATAATAATAAAAAAAAAATAATAATGCACCTATTCTTTGTGAAGACGGAATTCAGGTCAAGAGTTTACATTGTGAGGTACAGTCGTATACCAAATGCACTTCAGTGTCCTTAAAAAAAAACAGGTTAGACATATCGAAGTCCCGTGAGGGTCTGCCCCTCGCTTTTTTTCTCTTAATTTATTTAATTTTCGTGCTTTTCCCTCTTGTTCCCTTATATCCTTAATCCCCTCCCCCTTTTCCCCCCCTAACCCATCCCATCCCATCGATCGAAGTTCCGCATTCCACCATATTCATTAGAGCGAAGGAATGTGAATTGGAGATAAGGAGCAAAACTAGCGACACACGTTCTGTCTTCAAAACACCCCCTCCCCCTCAATCAGTTCTTCCTATGTAAAAATATCATCTGATATTAACAGCGAATCTGGGTTACTGGTGAAGTCATGATTATTACTTTTAATATATGGCGAAAGAGAAAACTTTAGGTATGTGTGGATCGTGGTGAATGTGTGTTCTGGCTCAGTCACCCCCCTTGCAAGGGGAACTGAGGCCATGCCATGTGTATGTATGTATGACTTTCATTTATAGTATCATAAGAAGGTCAATATGTGTGTCCTCAAAGTTCCAGAGACTTCATGTCTAGAGGAAATTTTTCGATAGTAAACTTACATCCAGAAACATAAGTCTTCAACATACTTTGAATGTCTTCACTCCCATAGCATACGAGAATTTGTGTTTTCTTAAATAATAACTTTTCTTTATAATATCATAAGAAGGTCAATATATGTGTCCTCAAAGTTCCAGAGACTTTATTCTGGAGGACATTTATCAACAGTAAACTTACATCCAGAACAAAGTCTTCAACATGCTTTGAATTTCTTCTGTCTGTACTTCACCCCCTTAGCATACGAGAATTTGTGTTTTCTCAGAGAATAACTTTTATTTATAATATCATAAGAAGGTCAATATATGTGTCCTCAAAGTTCCAGAGACTTCATTTCTGGAGGGAATTTATCAATAGTAAACTTGCCTCCAGAACATAGTCTTCAACATGCTTTGAATTTCTTCTGTCTGTACTTCACTCCGTTAGCATACGAGAATTTTGCCTCACAAAGTATAACGTCCTCTTTTTGCCCTTAATAGTACAGAGAAAGCCAACGTGGATATAAGACATTGTACCTTTACTCCAGTTGACTTAACTTGGACAAGAAATAATTCTTATTTCTTCTTTCTTTCAGTTTCAGAAGAGGAAGCAACGGTAGCAGCAGCAGCTAAAACGGCAAAGACAGCAGCAGCAGATGTAAGTAGTAGTAGAAAACTACTACTACTACTACTTACTTCTGCTGCTGCTGTCTTTCGTTTTCTTTTTTTCAGGATCAGCAGGTAGCAGCAGCAGCTAAAACGGCAAAGACAGCAGCAGCAGATGTAAGTAGTAGTAGAAAACTACTACTACTACTACTACTTACTTCTGCTGCTGCTGTCTTTCGTTTTCTTTTTTTCAGGATCAGCAGGTAGCAGCAGCAGCTAAAACGGCAAAGACAGCAGCAGCAGATGTAAGTAGTAGTGGAAAACTACTACTACTACTACTTACTTCTGCTGCTGCTGTCTTTCGTTTTCTTTTTTTCAGGATCAGCAGAAGCATTGACGTCAACGGTATCAGCAGCAGCAGTAAGTAGTAGTTTTCTTTTTTTCTTTCTTTCAGGTGCAGCAGAAGCAGTTAGGGCAGTGGAAACAGCAGCAGCAGCAGTAAGTAGTAGTAGTGGTTTTCTTTCTCTTTCTTGCAGGAGCAGCAGAAGCAGACAGCAATGGTCGCAACAGCAGAAGTAAGTAGCAGTAGTTTTCTTCTTCTTTCTTGCAGGAGCAGAAGTAAGTAGTAGTAGTTTTCTTTTTCTTTCTTACAGGAGCAGCAGAAGCATAGATGGCAACAGTACCAGCAGCAGCAGTAAGTAATAGTAGTAGCTTTCTTTTTCTTTCGTACAGAAGCAGAGACGGCGATGGTAGCAGCAGAAACAGCAGTAAGTGGTGGTAGTAGTAGTAGTAGTTTTCTTTCTCTTTCTTGCAGGAGCAGCAAAAGCAGAGATGGCGACGGTAGCAGCAGCAGAAGTAAGTAGTATAAGTTTTCTTTTTCTTTCTTGCAGGAGAAGCAGAAGCAGAGATGGCAACAACAGCAACAGTAAATAATAATAGTAGTTTTCTTTTTCTATCTTTCTGGAGCAGTAGAAGCAGATAGGGCAATTGTAACAGCAGCAGCAGCAATAAGTAGTAGTAGTAGTTTTGTTTTTCTTTCTTGCAGGAGCAGCAGAAGCAGAGACTACGACGGCAGCAGCAGAAGTAAATAGTAGTATTAGTTTTCTTTTTCTTTCTTTCATAAGCAGCAGAAGCATAGATGACAACAGCAGCAGAAGCATCAATAAGTAGTAGTAGTTTTATTTCTTCCAGGAGTAGCAGAAGCAGGAGTAAGCAGTATAAGTAGTTTCCTTTTCTTTCTTTCAGGAGCAGCAGAGGCAGAGACGGCAATGGTAGCAGCAGCAGCAGTAAGTTGTATAGTTAGTTTTCATTTTCATACTTTCAGGAGCAGCAGCAAAGGATAATTATCTAACTCTGTCTATCTATCTATCTATCTCACTGACTAACTCAATTATTGTGTCTCAACCTATCTGACTGCCTCTCTATCTATCTATCCATCTAACTAAGTAGCTAACTTTCTTTTTCTCTATCTATACATCTATTTCAGTCTAACTAACTAACTATCCAGCAATGTAGTTAACTATCTATATATCACTCTAACTTACAAATTAATTAACTAATTATCTAACTAACAATCAGTCAGTTTAACTAATTTACTCACTGTCTCTCTGTCTACTTATCTAATTGGTTCGAGAGAGGTGACAGAACTTAGCCATGAAGGGTGCTAAGATAGTTTGGAAACTGTGAATTGCAAGTTACTTGAGAGTCAGTCACCGAGTATAGTTTAAATGAGCAAAATATTAGAATTGATAAACTGTGAGTCTTAATTCAAGGAATCCTAACAATAAAGCTTTTAAAATTTCTCTAAATATCATTGATAGACAAAAACTTCTTTCTGCTGGTTTGGCCTGAAAATGTGGTCTGTAGAAAATTTTATGCACCTAAATAGAATAAATCATGAAGTTAAGGTTAGTTTCTTATAACTGTCATTCGATTAGAAACAATTCGCAGATTGCTCAAAGTATTCTGAAGATCCATGATATCGTGTGTCAACAGGAGATAATGCTATATAAAAGTGACTTATGTTTTTTTTTTTTTTGTATGATCTGGATAGCAATTTCATGAATGCGTTATTTGTTAAAGATAGTAAGTCTGAGGGAATGAATGAGGGCAGCAGACCTTCCAAAGGAGTACAATACCTCCATTTTGGAGGAAGAGTCTGTCATCATATATAACGCCCTTATTAATTAATGATACGATTATTGGAATAATCTTTAAAGGATAATAATTTTTAGCCTTCTAAATTTTAGATGTATACTGTCCATGTGAGTCTCAGACTCATGCTGCAGTAATTAATTATAGAGATATGTTAGCTATAACGGAGGTTGTATCTAGAGAGCAAAATGTTAATGCAATAATTATCGTAGGAGATTTTTAATGCAGACCCTGGTAAGGGTAGATTTTGGAAAGATCTGTTGGTGTTAATCAATTCATTATCTCTTGTTGTATAAGACAAACAACGGCCTCTCATGATACTTTCACGCGCATTTGGCCAAGTAAACACTCTACCAGTGGGTTAGATCACATTTTATGTTCAATACACACGTGCATTTGGCCAAGTAAAGACTCTACCTGTGGGTTAAGATAACATTTTATGTTCAAAACACACGTGCATATGACCAAGTAAAGACTCTACCAGTGGGTTAAGATCACATTCTATGTTCAAAACAGACTGCAGTGTTGTCGAATGTAGTTGTTGACTATAATGTGGCTTTATTTGATTATTTTTCCCTAAGTTTTGATATAGTTTTTAATCCTTCCAATACACTCCACACTGGTTTTGAGCCCGAGGGTAACTGTGGTAAATTAGTTGATGGGTCTAAAATGTCTGAGATAAATTTAAAATGTCTAAAACAAAATTTTCATCATAAGATATGCAATAAGGATATAATATATAATCGACGTCTTCTTGTATTCAACCGAGAATTGTAATGCTAGACATCACTTGAAATTTGTTGATTAGATATTTAAAGTTGTAAAATCGACTTTACTTGGATTAACATGTATTTACAGTAAAAAAAAAATTAATACTAATAAAAAAAAAGATTCCAAGTTGGAAGGATTACATAAAATCACTTTACGCCAATGCTTTAGAAAAATGTTTCAGATTTGGCATCTTGAAACCGCTTGGTCAAGCTGTTGTTCATGGGCAGATGATATGAGAAATTCTCGAAGTACATTCAAAAAATGCCCTTGAAAAATTGTAAGAAAAAGGAGGAAAACATTAGAGATGACTGTAAAGAGTTTTGGAAGGGAGTTAATAAAGCTAAAAACTCTTAAGTGATAATGTTCAACAAAATATAGATAAAAGAATGAAACCCAAAGTTTACTTACTGAAACATTCTCTTCCAAATACAAGAAAGAGCAGGTCTTCTTCATATAAATAACAAAGGTGAATCTGATGCTGAATTTGCCTCTGTTGCTGGCGATAATTCATTCTTCTTCCCATCTACCTCCAGACTCTGGAACTCTCTGCCTCCTTCTGTCTTTCCTAATTTTTATGACCTATCATCCTTCAATAAGTAGATCTATCGTCATCTCAGGGCCTAGTCCTCCATATCTCTGGGTCCGATGTACTTAGACTGTTTTTTCTGTCTGTCGTTTTCCTTTGTGTGACATTACCTCATATCTACCTTGTCCTTAACCTTTATCTTTTCCTTGGTCTTGGTATTTTCTCGTGTCCAGGCCTTTATTGATGAGGTCAGCTTCTGCTGTCCCGGTGTCACTCTCTTAAAAAAATAATAATAATTAATTAATTTTGTTCTAATGCGTGTATTAAAACTTTAGCGAAATTATTTTCCTCTTGTATTAAACATGCTTATTTTCCTCCCGATCTCCAAAGAGGTACAATAACACCAGTGTTAAAGGATCAATTTGGTGATTTAAAAACCTCCAAAATTTTCAGACCTGTCATGACTTCTTCGGTTCTTTTTAATTTGTTTGAATATTGTAAATTGTATAAGTAAAATAACTTCATAGAGTTGAATGCTAGACAGCATGGATTTGGACCGGGTTATTCTACAACTACTGCATGCTTAAATCTAAATTAAACTATTTTAAATTATACAAAGTCAAATGTTTCCTTTTTTGATATACGTAAAGCCTTTGACAGCATCAGTCATCGTACTTTGATTGAAACTTTCTTAGAAAAAAAAATATTCCATCCCTATCTTCTATGTTAGAGTTATTAAGCATTTATATTGCAATCAAATGGCAAATGTTAAGGTTTAGGTCTCTCATCTTTCGGAAGAAGGAATGGAGGATGTGTAATGGAGTCCGGCAAAAGGAAGAATTTTATCACGATTGTTATATTCTCTCTTCGTATTGATACTTTAATAAAAAAATAAAAATAAAATAAAAAAATAAGTTTGTAAATACGATTATCGGTAGTAAATTGGGTATTATAATGTCTAATGTAATAGATTATGCTGATGACATTGCACTACTAGCATTAATCTGCAAAGCATATTACGAAGCTAATAAAAAGCTGGATTTGAAATTAGATGTATCAAAAGCATGATTTTTAGTCCTAAATAATAGACGTAAAAAACTGTTCTGAACAAAAATAATACCAAAGTGAGGAATCAGTAAAAACCCTTTCATGTTGAAAGTTATAATAAGTATCTTTAGGTTTTATAATAAATAATACTCTAAACACAATGCAGATGATATTAATTGCTCAATGAACGGTTTTTATATAGGGAGTTTAACTGTATCTTCAGGAAATTCAGTTCGGTGTGTATAGAAGTGAAGATGATTTTATTTCAGACTTATTTCCTGCAGATTAATGGAGCAGGGTTGTGGTTTAACAACAGCGGGTCATTAAGACAGTTTGCTGTAGGCTGTCACAAAGCTATCATAGAGTGTTTTGGGAAATTTTTTTTTTTTTTATGATTGTGACACCAGGACGGGCCAAAAAAAAATATATATATATAAAATAAAACAGCCCTCATCGGGCCTGGGCACGAAGAATTCATAAAGTAAAGAGAAACAGAGATGGAGTGTAATGACTTGTCAGATGTGAAGGGATAATAAAAGATGTGATGAATATCCAAGAATATTCAGTGTAGCTGTAGGCATAGAAAAAGAACCGTAACTGAAGGAAGACTTAACATCGAATTGTCCTGGACAGACCAATTTAAGTTCAAAAAAACCTTCAACTGTAGTATCGCAACGGGCGGCTGTACCATGAGCCAACCTACTACATGACTATAGACACATATATTCTTTACAATATATTACAGCAAAATATGGTACCCTGTATGGCTTGCTACGGGAGTTTGGTGTATTTCTCAGTGTGGTACCTAACTTACCTTATATTTCAGGAAGTGACCAAGGAAAGCAGACGTCCCTTGTGCTTGTCTAATACTGCAGTGACTATTATGTATTAATCCTGGATCCCGGGATCTCAGGAGACTTAACCAATTGGAGGAAAGTGCAGTACAGGCGTCTGTATTTTTTTTTTTTAAGATGGAAAATTGTTCCGTGGATTGCAAGAAAATATTTATGACAATCTACAAGCTTAATACAATTTCAGCAAAGAAAAAAGAAACCTGATGAAAATTTGTGTAATATTTATGTTGATCTCATTCACTTGCCAAAGACTGTAATTTTGGCAATCAGTTTGATGCTAAGGTTTGCGATCAATTGTTTATGGCTATTGAAGCAGAAGTATAATATAGAAGCAGCAAATGGTGGATAGAGATGGAATTAATGAAAACCGTTAAGCGTATAGACAGGTGGACAGGGGGAGATGTTCAATCTGGTAGAGGAGGAAGGGGGTATTTGGAAGGGGGATGCGGAGGGAAGGGGTAGGGGAATGGGGAACTGGAGGAGGGAAGGAAAAATGAAAGGAATCGTTGAGATCCGTTGAATCCACCCCCTGGTAGAGCTGGGGGAATCGGGCTGTCACATTGTGGTAGTACAAGGGAGGAGGTTCCTAGGTGATCATCGTGACATGAGGGGGAGGGGGTCTGATGCGTTTTATGAGTATGTGAATCAAGTAGGTGGCCGGATGGGGTTGTATATGATAGGGTGAGGAACTTCACAGTTTTACAAACACAAACACCCACACAATAAAATTCAGTTATACGGCAGATTAGTCTTACAACTAACAAGATACATTATAATGACATTGAAAATATATAGTAAAACGGCATTACATAATCATTCATTCAAATTATATTTTTTATTAACGGGGAAAGGGCTCTTAAATCTTAACACAGGAACCACGACCAATGTCTTTCCCAATGAACCAGGTGGGTAGCAGGTTCGTATGGTATATTTCACACTTAAAAGTTTCTCCTAGTTTCGTGACATGCCCGCCCGAGACCAAGTAGGTTAGGGTACAATGGACTATCGTTAGTGAGGTACACCGTTTACTACAATGGCACCAACATTAAATATGTAATAAATGGAGTACCTGAGTACTAATAGCCTAATCTTTTCCATAAGGCTCATATGAATAGATGAAATCAAGTTGTTTTTGTAACAGAATATTTCTTTTTACGTTTCTTCATTCTCTCTCAGTGTTTTGTTTTGGTTATCTTACGTTCTCCGATTCCTTGTTTTTTATATATCACATTCCCTTCATAAAAAAAAAGAAGTAAAATGAAGCCAAAAACGGGTTGGTAAACAAAATTCTTATTTGCTTTCACAAGTAGACATATGTGTGTACTTATACAAAACTCTCTCTCTCTCTCTCTCTCTCTCTCTCTCTCTCTCTCTCTCTCTATCGTAAGACGTAATAAATATAAGCTCTTGTACTACACACAAACATACGCAATATATATATATATATATATATATATATATATATATATATATATATATATATATATATATATATATATATATATATTTTATATATATATATATATATATATATATATATATATATATATATATATATATATATATATATATAATGTAACTGTAATTCATATTCTATCGTTTGTAGTATTCAAGTACATATAATACGCCAGAACGCACAGATTCGACTCTTAACTCAAAATTTTTGAATTCCCAAATTTGAACGAAAAATTCATGTAATATTCATACTTCATGAAAAAAAAAAAGGTTTTGCCTTGTGAAGCATAAAGATTTATGGGACACGAAGAAAAAACCTTATATATAAATAAAAAAAACTATATAAAATTGAATACATAGATTATTTAAGAGGATATGTGGGAAAGGAATGAAACCTCTCTTTATATATACAAATAATTTGATCGCTTCTTATATTAATTAAGAATCACATTGAAAACAACGAATAACATTTTGTAAAAACTTAAAGCAACATTGTTCATCTTACGAAGATAAACC